>CM050942.1:23648335-23873335 GCA_027789145.1 Solanum arcanum | reverse complement strand
TGTTTTCTTATTGTGATTTTGATACTTTTGAAAAGTGATTTACGTTTGATGTTGTATATGCCATGTGTTTACATTATTTGTTGGATTGGGCTGGTTGAATATGAATTGATTTATATTTGCAGGTGGGCAACAGAAACTACTAGATTCTACTATAAAAAAATTGCAGAAAAGAGCGACATACACGGTGGTTTTTTCCGTTGCTTTTTTGCATTATTTTTTTCAACTAAATACAGAAAAGCTACAGATAGGGTTTTTCAGTTTATCCTTTTATGTGTATTTTATAAAATTAATTTCTAGAAAAGCGACAAATAATGTCCTTTATTACGTCGCTTATATTGGGATTTTTAAAATATAAAATTCTAGAAAAGCAGCGGACTGCGTTGCTTTTTGAAAACAAAAAATAAATGAAAATATAAAAAAGCTACAAAGTCTATTTGTAAAAATAATTACAGAATAAAATCAAAAAGCGGCACAGTCGCTTTTAGTGACGTTGTCTGTCACTTTTAGAAAAGTGTTGAGCCAAAAAGTGAATGGCATTATTACGTTGCTTTTTCATCAATTTTAACAAAAAAATGATGCAGTCCGTTGCTTTTCGCCATTGTTTGTTGACAATTCTTAGTAGTGACCTAATCTACTATGCTAGCACATCGCTAAGTAGAGCACAACATAACTACATTATTACTAAAGAGGACCTACTTGTTATGGTATTGCATTAATTTGAGAAGTTTAAGGCATACTTGCTGGTCACTAGCGCGATAGTTCACACTGATAATGTAACACTGCGATGTTTAATTGTGCGCTTTTTGAGAGGCAATCCATGATTAAAAAAGTAGTAGGTAGTTTAAATTTAGCATGTTTTCCATTATTTTTATAGTGTCAATGTGTGTTTGTGTGTGCAGGAAAGAGTTGGACAAAGAACTAAGGAGCTAGGATCAAGAATCTCTTCACGGGTACCTCACGGGCAATTGCTCTCTTCACGAAAAACCTTACCGCCTGTCTTAGTCACCAACATACTCAGAGGATCTTCTGGTTATTGCAACAATAGGTTCACGGAAGGGTTTACAGTCTGTCAGAATATATACAAATTGTTTAGCCTCTCGTGGACCTTAGGTTAGTTCTCTACCATAAGAAATGTCCATGAGCACTCACACAGACGTGGTCCTCCTCACGAGCATCATCACGGTCCCTCATGAACTAAGTCGGCAAGACTAGTTAAAACTAGACCCGACCTGCACAAATCTTAAAATATATGTAAAAGTTTTTTACAGTCCCAAGAGTGCCGAGGGTCGGATTTCTTCCACTTTTCTATTATTTGTAATTGTTTAGAGTACTATTAAACAATTTCTCATCCCCCATAACTCCCAAAAAACAATGAATTGCAACCCTAGTTCTATATTGGCAAGAAATCATCCTTGGAGTTCCTCTCTTCCTTCTTATATGAAAATTTACGAAAAGATTAAAGTAAGTTCATCTCCCTACTTCAAAAAGCTTTATCTTACCTAGAATCAAGTTAGAACTACTAATGTTTTTTTGATTTTCAATATTCTCACTTGATGAACTAGTTTTTACGTTTTGTATGTTAAGGATATGTTGAAATTGGTGATTTTCTCTTGTCGGTATGATTAATCCGTGCAGGATTAGTGATGCATGATGATATATGTGTGAATTTGTGTCCGAATTGTGTAACTAAATTATGCCCATGTGAGTATTTCAGGTAAATTATGTTGAAATTTTGAAAATATAAATGTTTGTTTATGGGTATGTTCGTAATACACAAATATTGCTCTTACTTGAATAATGGTTGGTGAGATTCGGTTGATTAGTTGCATCCATGTGCGAAAATGTCTCATGTATTTGGGGTTGTGTGCTGATAATTGAGTATGGAATGAGATATATCCGAAAATTAGCCCAAGTGTTAGTCCAGAGGGGCTTTACGGACCATGTAGTGAGACACGAGTGGTGAAGCCACTCGTGTTCCACACTTGGAAAATTAAGTGAACACTGGCTAAGTTCACAAGGATAAAAAATACAGTTGTTCACTCCACCCATAGATCCCCCTTGGTTTTGCCCCAATTGTGAATTCAAAAACCCAATCTAGGTAGGGTTTCCTTCTATATTGTGGGTACGGCTTAGGTATGATTCCAATCTAGTGGATAATACCTAATTTATGATTTTATTGACATACAATTGTGATATTATGACGAATTCATGTGATTTCTATGGTAAAACCTAGTCTATTTGATGAATGTTATATTTTCTGTGTTTATGACATTAGAGGTGGAACCGAAACTTCATAGGCGATCTTCTAAAATCAGTGTCATGTGTAGTAATTTTCAAGGTTAGGATCATTTAATTATTATTAAACTAGACATTATTAAATATGATTGATCTTGACATATAAATAATAAAATTGAACCTTTATGATCAATTATGATTAGAATCACCTAGTTTTCAAGATTATGATAAGGATACCTTGAAATCTAGGTATAATGAAGCTAATAAGAAGTAAATCTTTTAGTATAAGGATTGTAGTCATGAATGTTGATCACTAGGGTTTCGAGAGTAAAGCTAATGTGATGATCTAGATATGCTAAGGCTTTGAGAGTAAAGTATAAAAGAGAAATGAAATTTAAATTGATAGAGTTATGGTGGAATATCTTTGCCTACCTAACCTACATAATAAATGTTTGAATATTACAAGTGATAGATTCACGTGAGTCATGAGGATACCAATGTCTAATGTAGAATTCTAGATATGGTATTATGCATGATTATAGCATGACATGGAAGGTTCTCTCACATGGAAAGATTCTAGGTTGAAAGGTTTTCTCACCTAAAATGAATTTACGTTCTAGGATTATAAAATGTGATGAGTCTTGTGGTGATTCCCCTAAATAAGATTTACGTGATAGGAATATTTGTTGAGTTCCCTTACTCCTAATTAGTTAGTCACGAGGGGTGTGAGGTAATTGCCCTTATGTATGTATCTGTGACTCCCAAGGCAATTGGTGAATACCCATTAGCCTTTAGTTTGATCATGGAGGTGATTGATTACCTATGATCCTTATGTGATGATGTAGAGTCAAATACCTACATTACTCATTAATATTGATATGGAGGCGATGATTAAGATGACCAAAACGAGACACTTGGCATGGATGGTAATATGGGATGCTATTCATGCTTTGTCCTTGTATGCTTTTGAGGTTACTTGACAATGATGATATTATGGTATTGATGACAAACAGTCAATTATGCCTATATGATTCTTATGTTGAAGACTTGGCTTATTATGATTATGACTAATCTTTTATGCTAATTAACTATGTCTCATGCTGTCATATGCTTATGTTGGAGATTATGATATGACTAAGTTATTATGTCCTATGCTTATGTATTATCATGGCTAACCATTTTGAGATGCTCTTATTATGTTGTTCTATATTTCATACTTGGTACGTTTTATACTAACACATTGTCACGACCCAAAATCGGGCCGCGACTGGCACCCACACTTACCCTCCTATGTGAGCGAACCAACCAATCTAAACCTTAACATTTCAATATAATATCAACAGAAAGTAATGCGGAAGACTTAACTCATTAATAAAAACCAATTCAATAACTTCTAAAATCCAACATCTATTATTCCCCAAAATCTGAAAGTCATCACCACAAGAACATCTATGATCAAATTACTAAACTAAGAGTATTCCAAGAAGCTAAAATAAATAAAAGCTAGTCCATGCCGGAACTTCAAGGCATCAAGACATGAAGAGGAAGATCCAGTCCAAGCTAGAAGCATTAGCTCACCCTGATATCCGGAGTAATGAAGACTGGCTAGAGTTACTGTTGAGTCGAAGATGACGGCACGTTTGCTGCACTCCACAAATAAACAAGGGGTCAGTACAAAACACGGGTACTGAGTAGATATCATCAGCCAACTCAAAATAGAAATCAATATATACCAAGTAATATCATAAAATCAACTATGATACTCAACATGTAGCAACAGCAAGTACTATATCATTAACAATTACCGTCAAGTTCACACACGAGGACTCAAGCCTCAATACCGTACTCATTTGGGAATTATGTTCATTGGATTGAGTATATTAACATCTTTCAAGATTCATTATCTTTATTTCTCTTGTGTCGGTACGTGACACTCCGCTCCCTCAAATTCATTAATCCTCTTGTGTCGGTACGTGACACTCTGATCCCCTACTACTATGTGTCAGAACGTGACACTCCGATCCCCTAAATCTACATGTCGGTTCGTGACACCCGATCCCCTAAATCTACGTGTCGGTTCGTGACACCCGATCCCCTAAATCTACGTGTCAGTTAGTGACACCCGATCCCCTAAATCTACGTGTCGGTTCGTGACACCCGATCCCCTAAATCTCCTTCTATCAATTCATCAAGCCTTCTTTCTTACCAAGGCACCATCAATCTCATTATTTTGGTTCATCACGCCTTCGTTTTTACCAAGGCCTCATCATTAACAAAGAGATTAGGGTTTTGCAAGATTTGGGATTCAATAACTTCATCATGCTTATATAATCACAATTATATATTTACATTCATGCAAGCATGCAATTAAGCACATAGCAGGGTTTACAATATTATCAATACATATCATTCGCTATTAAGAGTTTACTACGAATATCGTAAGAGAAACCATAACCTACCTCCACCGAAGATTAGTGATCAAGCAAGCAAATTTTCTCCAAAGCTTTGTGTTTCCCCTTCTCGATCGATCCTCTCTCTCCCTTTGTTCTTTATATTTTCTTTATTCAAACCCTCTTTCTTTTACCCTAATAAGTATATAATTAAGAATAAAAGATGGCAATAATAACCCACTAATTAACTTAAGGTTACCTCTTTTAACCCCCAGGTAATTAGACTATTAACATTAACCCAATAAATTTATAATTATAGCAGGAATAGTCCCAAAACGTCCCTTAAAGCATTTAAAGAAATCCGACCTCGCCTGGGATTACGCAGCCTGTGACGGCCCGTCGCAGGTCCGTCTTGCTGCTCCGTCACAGACTTCAGAGGCTCAATTTCTCTGAAGAGTGTGACGGTCCGTCACACCTGTGACGGTCCGTCCTGCCATTTCGTTACAAAGTTAAGAGAGTCGATTTTCAGTACCCAATTTCAGATTTTCTAAGTGTTTTGAAACGAGACCCTGCGACGGTCCGTCGTGTCCATGACGGTCCGTCATGGGGTCCGTTGTCTCAGCCAGTTTTCCAGAAGTAAAATTTGCTGCTCAAAAACGACTAAACAGGTCGTTACAATAGTTACCAATTTACCCATTGTTCGTCCTCGAATGATCAAGAAGAAGGAAAACGAGGGCGAAAAAGGGTACCTGAATCTGTAAACAGGTGTGGGTATCTTTCTCGCATATCAGCCTCCTTCTCCCAAGTTGCTTCTTCAACCGGCCGATTCTTCCATTGCACCTTGATGGATGCAATCTCCCTTGACCTCAACTTGCGAACTTCTCTATCTAAAATAGCTACAGGCTCCTCCTCATTAGACAAATTTTCGTCAAGCAAAACTGAATCCCAACGGATAATGTAGTTTCCATCCCCATGGTATCCTTTCAACATAGACACATGAAATAACGGATGTACTCCGGACAGCCCTGGAGGCAAGGCTAATTTGTAAGCCACCTCTCCTACTCGCTTAAGCACTTCAAAGGGACCAATATACCTTGGGCTTAGTTTACCTCTTTTACCAAACCGCATCACCCCTTTCATTGGCAAAACCTTCAACAAGACTTGTTCACCCGCCATGAACTCTAAGTCTCTAACCTTTCGATCTGCATATTCTTTTTGCCTACTTTGCGCCGCTAGAAGCTTTTCTTGAATAGATTTCACTTTCTCTAATGAATCCCTCAAAAGGTCAGTACCCCAAGGTCTAACCTCAAATGCATCAAACCAACCAATGGGGGACCTACACCTCCTACCATACAATGCTTCAAATGGAGCCATATCAATACTTGAGTGATAGCTATTGTTGTAGGAGAATTCTGCTAAGGGTAAGAAGCTATCCCACTGACCACCAAATTCTATCACACATGCACGAAGCATATCCTCCAACACTTGAATCGTTCGCTCAGACTGACCATCGGTCTGAGGATGGAACGCAGTACTAAGGTCCAACCTAGTACCTAATTCCGCATGTAATGTTTTCCAAAACATAGAAGTAAACTGTGTACCTCTGTCTGATATGATGGAGAGTGGAACCCCATGCAACTGAACAATTTCTGAGACATAGATTTCGGCTAACTTCTCTGCATTATAAGTCACCTTGACCGGAATGAAATGAACAGACTTAGTTAACCTATCAACAATCACCCAAATAGAGTCATACTTAATCAATGTCTTTGGAAGACCAACCACGAAGTCTATTGCAATCCTTTCCCACTTCCATTCAGGAATGGGCATTCTCTGAAGTGTTCCTCCGGGCCTCTGGTGTTCATACTTTACTTGTTGACAGTTTGGACACTTGGCAATAAAATCAACAATATCACGCTTCATTCTACCCCACCAAAAGTGTTGCTTTAGGTCACGGTACATCTTGGTTGCACCCGATGTATAGAATACCTTGAACTATGAGCCTCTGTCAGAATAGTGTTGATCAAATCATCGACACGGGGTACACATACCCTTCCGTTAATCCTCAAAACACCTTCCTCATCGATTGTTGCTTCCTTAGCCTCTCCTCGCAACACCTTATCTTGGATTCTGCTTAGTTTCTCATCATCAAACTATTTTCCCTTAATCTTGTCAAGAAAAGAAGATCTTGCCTCCACACAAGCCAACAATCCTCCCTTCTCATTCACTTCTAACCTCATCAAGTCGTTAGCCAGAGTCTGAACCTCTCTAGCCAATGGACGTCTAGTAACTTTCAAGTGAGCTAGACTTCCCATGCTCCCTGCCTTTCTACTTAAGGCATCTGCCACAACATTAGCCTTTCCCGGATGATACAAGATAGTGATATCGTAGTTCTTTAGTAGCTCCATCCATCTCCTCTGTCTCAAGTTCAAATCTTTCTGAGTAAAGACATACTGAAGGCTACGATGATCCGTGTAGACCTCACACTTAACCCCATATAAATATTGTCTCCATTGCTTTAATGCAAACACTACCGCAGCCAATTCCAAATCATGAGTTGGATAGTTACGTTCATGCACTTTTAATTGCCTCGAAGCATAACCAATCACATTCTTCTCTTGCATTAGTACTGCACCCAAACCCAAATAGGATGCATCACAATAAACAATGAAGTTCTTACCCTCTACGGGCAAGGTGAGAATGGGTGCGGTAGTCAACAAAGTCTGAGCTTCTGAAAGCTTTCTTCACACTCGTCCGACCATACAAATGGAACAGTCTGCTTAGTCAAGTTCGTCAATTGGGAAGCAATGGAAGAGAATCCCTTGACAAATCGTCGGTAGTAGCTATCTAACCCAACAAAGCTCCTTATTTCTAACACATTAGTAGGTCTTACCCAATTCTTCACTGTCTCAATCTTAGAAGGATCTACCATCACTCCATCCTTAGAAACCACGTGCCCCAAGAAGGACACTGCATCTAGCCAAAACTCACACTTAGAGAACTTGGCATAAAGCTTTTTCTCCCTCAACATTTCCAATACAATTCTCAAATGCTCCTCATGTTCCTTCTTACTTTTGGAGTATATCAATATATCATCAATAAATATGATCACGAAGAGGTCCAAATATGGCTTAAAAATCCCGTTCATCAAGCTCATGGACGCAGCAGGGGCATTCGTAAGACCAAAAGACATCACTACAAATTCGTAATGCCCATACCTTGTTCGAAAAGCAGTCTTTGGCACATCCGTTGCCCGTATTTTCAATTGATGATAACCGGATCTCAAGTCAATCTTAGAGAAGACACAAGCACCTTGTAACTGGTTGAACAAGTCATCAATGCGAGGAAGAGGATACTTGTTCTTAATAGTTACCTTGTTCAACTGCCGGTAGTCTATGCACATCCGAAAACTCCCATCCTTCTTCTTCACAAACAAAACCGAAGCACCCCAAGGAGATGCACTTGGTCTAATGAAGCCTTTGCTTAGCAACTCTTGAAGTTGGGCCTTTAATTCTCTTAACTCTGCGGGAGCCATCCTATAAGGGGGTATAGAAATGGGGCGAGTGCCCGGTTCAAGATCGATGCAGAAGTCAATATCCCTATCTGGTGTCATACCAGGAAGATCTGCAAGGAACACATCCAAAAACTCACGGACTACCGAAACCGACTCAATTGGAGGTACTTGGGTAGTATCATCCCTGAGATGTGCCAAGAACGCTAAACAACCTCTACTAACCATTTTCTTAGCACGAAGAAAGGAGATGACACGAACCGGATTGGAAGTGTAGTCACCCTCCCACACTAATGGATCTGTCCCAGGCTTGGCTAACGTCACCGTTTTAGCATTACAATCCAAGATCGTAAATTGCGGAGAAAGCCAAGTCATACCCAGAATTACATCAAAATCAACCATTTCTAAGATAACCAAATCTACATAAGTGTTGCTCCCCACAAAGTTCACCAAAAAAGACCTATATACCTTTTCAACTACCAAAGACTCACCCACCGGAGTAGAAACACGAATAGGCATATCAAGTAATTCACAATGTAAATTTAGACCATTAGCAAATGAGGAAGATACATAAGAGAATGTGGATCCAGGATCAAACAATACAGAAGCCATGAAATCACAAACCAGAAGATTACCTGTGATGACAGCATCAGATGTCTCCGCCTCCGATCTCCCAGGGAAAGCATAACAATGGGCCCTTTCATTTGTTTGTCCGTTGCCCCTACCATGTTGTGATGTAGTGGCTCAAGTTTGCCCATCACCCTGGCCGTTTTGGTGACCACCATTACCTCGACCACCACGTCCTCCAGAATAACGGCCTCTACCATGACCACCTCTACCTCTAGCTATTGGGGGTCTATAACTCTGTTTGGGACAATTCCTCCTAATATGTCCAGTCTCCCTACATCCATAACACTCTCTAGAGTCAAGAATAGGTCTCTCAGAGAAGTGTTGACCGGTCTGAGGTGGACCCCCAACTGCAGTCTGTAGTGAAGATTGTATGGGTCGAATTGAGTAACCTCCGGAACCCTGTCCTCTAGAGTAAGAACCATAAAACTCACCTCCCTTTCGAAACCTTTTTGATGTAGTTGCCATGGTGAAGTCATCTGGCTTCACTCCTTCCACCTCTATCACAAAGTCTACCACTTCTTGAAAGGATTTTGCCGTAGCCGCTACCTGTAAATTTGAAATCCATGATTCGACCTCAACCCCTTCACAAAACGGCGAATCCGCTCTTGTGGACTGAAACATAGTTGGGTGGCATACCGGGATAATGCACGAAACTTAGCCTCATATGCAGTAACCGACATCCGACCTTGCTCTAGGCTCAAAAACTCATCCCTTTTCCTATCCCTCAAAGTCCGGGGGATATACTTCTCCATAAACAAACTAGAAAATGATGCCCAAGTCATAGGTGGTTCCTCTATTGGTTGACACTCAACATGTGACCGCCACCACATTTTGGCGTTCCCTTGAAACTGATAAGTCACAAACTCAACACCAAACCGTTCTACTATACCCATCTTGTGTAGTAGCTCATGACAGTCAACCAGAAAGTCGTAGGCATCCTCAGATTCAGCACCCTTGAAGACTGGAGGTTTCAATTTCAAGAACTTACTGAAAAGTTCATGCTGATCATTTGTCATTATAGGCCCCGTAGTCAGACGAGGAAACGTGCCTATCTCCAATGAGGCATCCATGCGGGGAGCCATAGTACCCGCATGTTGTACCTCTGTAACCGGAGGTGTTGGTGCATAAAACACTGGAGGTGCCTGACCCTGATCAGATAACCCGCTAAGATAAGCAAGAACCTGATTGATCATCTCTGGGGTAGGTTGGGGTGGCAATTCCTCATTTTGCACTTGTTCATTCTCCCCTTACCCACCCTCTCTTACTACTTCCTCAGTCAGTGGAGGAGTCACCGCCCTAGCATCAGATGGACTAGGTGCTCGTCCTCTTCCTCTAGAGGACGTCCTCCCACGACCTCTACCACGGCCTCTTGCCGCTGCTCTTCCTCGAGCTCTGACCCGGTGGGTGGCTCAGATGTATCTTGTCTTGCCCATGTTGATGTTGGCGCGGTTGTTGCTCTAGTTCTAACCATCTGCGAAATAGAGTGAAGATGGTCAGATACCAATTTGTATCACCTAGATACCAATTGGACCCAAGTAATAGCACGAAAGAAGAAAGAAAGAATGGAATTTTCCTAAAGTCTTATAGCCTCTCAAAGAAAAGTAAAGGCGTCCCCCTACCGTTCCTTAAGACTCTACTAGACTCGTTCTTGTGTGATGAGACCAACGAACCTAATGCTCTGATACTAAGTTTGTAACGACCCAAAATCGGGCCGCGACTGGCACCCACACTTACCCTCCTATGTGAGCGAACCAACAAATCTAAACCTTAACATTTCAATATAATATAAACAGAAAGTAATGCGGAAGACTTAACTCATTAATAAAAACCAATTCAATAACTTCTAAAATCCAACATCTATTATTCCCCAAAATCTGGAAGTCATCACCACAAGAACATCTATGATCAAATTACTAAACTAAGAGTATTCCAATAAGCTAAAATAAATAAAAGCTAGTCCATGCCGGAACTTTAAGGCATCAAGACATGAAGAGGAAGATCCAGTTTAAGCTAGAACATTAGCTCACCCTGATATCCGGAGTAATGAAGACTGGCTAGAGTTACTGTTGAGTCGAAGATGACGGCACGTTTGATGCACTCCACAAATAAACAAGAAGAAAACATAAAAGTAGGGTCGATTACAAAACACGGTCTTGAGTAGATATCATCAGCCAACTCAAAATAGAAATCAATATATACCAAGTAATATCATAAAATCAACTATGATACTCAACATGTAGCAACATCAAGTACTATATCATTAACAATTACCGTCAAGTTCACACACGAGGACTCAAGCCTCAATACCGTACTCATTTGGGAATTATGTTCATTGGATTGAGTATATTAACATCTTTCAAGATTCATTATCTTTATTTCTCTTGTGTCGGTACGTGACACTCCGCTCCCTCAAATTCATTAATCCTCTTATGTCGGTACGTGACACTCTGATCCCCTACTACTATGTGTCGGAACGTGACACTTCGATCCCCTAAATCTACGTGTCGGTTCGTGACACCCGATCCCCTAAATCTACGTGTCGGTTCGTGACACCCGATCCCCTAAATCTACGTGTCGGTTCGTGACACCCGATCCCCTAAATCTACGTGTCGGTTTGTGACACCCGATCCCCTAAATCTACGTGTCGGTTCGTGACACCCGATCCCCTAAATCTCCTTCTATCAATTCATCAAGCCTTCTTTCTTACCAAGGCACCATCAATCTCATTATTTTAGTTCATCACGCCTTCGTTTATACCAAGGCCTCATCATTAACAAAGAGATTAGGGTTTTGCAAGATTTGGGATTCAATAACTTCATCATGCTTATATAATCACAATTATATAATTACATTCATGCAAGCATGCAATTAAGCACATAGCAGGGTTTACAATATTATCAATACATATCATTCGCTATTAAGAGTTTACTACGAATATCGTAAGAGAAACCATAACCTACCTCCACCGAAGAATAGTGATCAAGCAAGCAAATTTTCTCCAAAGCTTTGTGTTTCCCCTTCTCGATCGATCCTCTCTCTCTCTTTGTTCTTTCTATTTTCTTTATTCAAACCCTCTTTCTTTTACCCTAATTAGTATATAATTAAGAATAAAAGATGGCAATAATAACCCACTAATTAAGTTAAGGTTACCTCTTTTAACCCCCAAGTAATTAGACTATTAACATTAACCCACTAAATTTATAATTATAGCAGGAATAGTCCCAAAACTTCCCTTAAAGCATTTAAAGAAATCCGACCTACTTTGGGGTTCTGCGACCTATGACGGCCCGTCGGCGCTGCGACGGTCCGTCTTCTTTGCTCGTCCGCAGAACCAGAGACTCAATTTCTCTGAAGAGTCTGTGACGGTCCGTCACACCTGTGACGGTCCGTCCTGCCATTCCGTTACGAAGTTTAGAGAGTCGATTTTCAGTACCCAATTTCAGATTTTCTATGTGTTTTGAAACGAGACCCTGCGACGGTCCGTTGTGTCCATGAAAGTTCGTCGTGGGGTCCGTCGTCTCAGCCAGTTTTCCAGAAATAAAATTTGCTGCTCAAAAACGACTAAACAGGTCGTTACACACATACTTTGCCTACATTCTGATCAAATGTAGGGTTTCGGAGATTGAGTCCATTTGGAGGCTAGGTTTGTAAGGAGCTAGAAAAGTTGAAGATTTTATGAGTCCTCATAGCTTTTAGGACCAACCCATTACTTTAATTTACGTCAATTCTTTATGTTTTAGATTGTTTTATGGGTTGTTCCCAAAGAGTTTATTCCAAAGTTGTATTAGTTGGTTGAGGCAAAAGTATAGAAAGACTTCTGCTTGATTTTTATGAAAATGACTTCAATTGTAAATTTTTTTAAATTTCCCTACTTTTCTAATATATTATGTTATTATATGCAAAGGGCTTGTATGTGACCCCTTCGGGTCAAGTAAGGCATGTTACATCTAGGGGGGTAACCCTGCGTCGTGACATGATGATAGACAGGGTGACGACATTCTAAGGCAAGGCATCATAATGTATGTACCCAAGGAAAGTCTTAGTATTAGTTAGTGTGTGATTTTACTTAGTTAAATTATTAAACCATTTTTTGCTTTTTCAGGCTCTATGGGGCCACGAAGAAATACTACTCCACCACATAGTAAGTCAAGGAATGTTTAGGTTTCTGATAGATTCTCTCAGGAGAGTGCAGCGGAACCTCAACCAGAATTAGGAGCGGAAACTGCGATGGGAGAACAAAAACAAGTAGATGCCGAAAGAGAGGATGATGATGAAAACACCGGGGTCCCAATGATCCAATA
Organism: Solanum arcanum; assembly: GCA_027789145.1. Classification (NCBI taxonomy): domain Eukaryota; kingdom Viridiplantae; phylum Streptophyta; class Magnoliopsida; order Solanales; family Solanaceae; genus Solanum; species Solanum arcanum. The sequence continues at coordinate 23,860,268 of CM050942.1, read as the reverse complement.
CGTTCACCAACATAAAATTTACCCAATGGAGAGGTAACAAGATAATTGACTTCTTTAGTTTTATGTGGACGGTGAACAGGTTGGAACATTTCTTCAAGAATGATATAGTGTCCAAGGTGGGCGGTTTTTGAGGAAGGCCAATCATACTTGCAACTAGAGTAGTGTTACTAGATATCAACACATTTCCATATATCTAAAGGATTTTCAAAATGCATCACTTCAAATAGATGAACAGCCGACCTGGAGATTTTCCCACCACCTGACATGAGAATTCTATGCCGCCTATGAAGCTACATTGATGATTTTTTATGAAGCCATGATCAATAGGATGTTGCACGGTCTGGAATATAAAGCACCATCATCGGTTGGTATTTTTGAAGGTAAACACAATGCAATGACTAAAGGATGAGATGGAGGATTAGAGTTTGCGAGAGCGGGTAATTTACTGGATTGCTGGATTTATTACTTCAGAGGGTGAGTATGCAGCATGGGTAGAAGGGACATATGTGCAGATTACTAAGGCATTATTGTCATTCCCGACCAAGATTTGGTGGTTTGTTATTCTTGCAGAATTAAAGCCTACCACAAAAGGTAATACTTTGTCACCATCTCTCGCATCACTGGTCGCTTTCCAATGGTTGATTACCCTATTAATGTATGTCGTATCACCACCACAGAAATGCAAGACAGAGCACTGAATACGAGAGTCAGTCTATAATTCCCCTGTCTGCTAGGGAAACTGTGCCTCCAAGCCGATATTCCTCCTAATAAACTAATAGAAAAATGGATTAACGCATATAAGGTAACCACGAGATCCAAAATAAAATATGTCATTAATCACCTTTTTGGTTCCAAATTTGGATCAATGGGACCACTAGCACAGTAGGCACCGCACATACCAGTTAACATGCCATGAGCTAATGGTGGTAGTAAGCAGGGTGTAGCTTCCTAACTAGATGCTAGTACAACACCACCACCAACTTCATCCTCTCCGTCTACAAGTACTTCCATCGCCATGCATACCACGATTTTTTAAAGATTGGTTGCAAATCAGAGGCACACCTAGTCAATTATAGACAAGATTGTGCTCAAACTACCTCAGGTAGTATATAGAGATGTGTTAGCTGTGGAGAAATGTGTGAAGGATGGGATACAGAAAGAACTTGTCGTGCTAAATGATAGAATAGATGGTCTCGAGGTCCATGTACAAAATAACTTACAGGGTGAAGGTTTAGAAGATGATAAGGAGTTCAAGGCACAGTTGGCAGAAATACAAACTGAAATTGCAAAACAAGACGACAAGCCAAATATTGTACATCTTTTTGTTGTGCCGTAGTCCTTGATCAGTTTGTACAGTGAACCTCCCACTAGTCAGGAACTTGACGACATCTGGGGTGACGTATCTACAGAGAAATCCAACAAGACAAAGCAGATGGTTGGGGAGTTTGATGGGGTGCAACAAACAAATCTCTCCAAGGAGGAAATGAGACAGCACAAGAAAGCACACAAGGAATCTAGGAGACTAGCTCAAAAAATAACAACACTTGAGAAGTAGAGGCGAGATGAGGTGGTAGATGATGCTTCTAATAGTGCCATATCAGCTCCGGTGATACAAGTCATCTTGACCCAGTGTAGATTTCTGAGAGCGCACCCATTGATAAGGGTGCTGACGCTACACCAAATACTGACGCCTAGTGTAGCGCTGGTATGACCACTTTTTACAGCCGCAATCTTGTGTTTATTTCGTTTCTTTGAAGTCAAAGTCCTATTATGTGGGAAGGGGTGGTGATCTACCTTCCATTAGATGTCACCATGCATGGGTGTTGCCTCTTTTTGTGTTAAAATTTTTTTTGTGTAAATTCAGTATGTTTGGAGTTGTGAACATTTGCTAGCAACAATAGCAACTAAATTCTAAGCTTGTATTGTTTCACAATTACTAAAAAAAATTTCCTTAACCTAAAAGTTTCAATGTTAGGTTCTTTATAAGACACCATAAATAATCACTGTTGAACATTGGTAGCATGAAACATAAATTGGTTAACAAAGAAACTGGAAAATGTAGACATTTTTCATTTTTGTGTGAGGTTTGAATGAAGTCTAATACTAGGTGCACAAACTAGAACTTCCATGTGTAATCTTGCTAGAATATGAGAATAATTTGATAGGAAGAGATCAGTAGGCCATTTTTGCCAAGTCACTGAAAGAAAATAAACCACCAAATAAAAAACATTACCCTTGAAACCTATTTGAGCCTTGAAACAACTTTTGTTCTTACCCGTTTGATATCATAACCTTGGGTCTCTGAATATACGATGCCACAACTCAGGCCAAAAGCCTAAGCTAAGGGTGATTACACCCCGAGCAGAAAAGAGAAGTATTAAAAGAAGGTTCACTCATTCAGCTTTAAAGAACAAAATCTAAATATTTGCTTCATTAGGATAAATGTGCATAAAAAAGAAGAAAAAATGAAAAGACAAATAAAAAAAGGTGTGGCTGCTGGGATGTACGGTATGAATTTATTCACAATTATCATGTGGGAGGGACTTCTTTGGTATGAGAACACTAAGTTTACATTTGATAGTATGGGTGATAATATACACGAGCATAAGCATGGTTGACTCTGAGTAATGGATGTCATGCATTAATCTTTAAATGTCAGATAGATGATTTTGGATACAAGTTGTAGTCAAGTTAACTGTTGCGTGTTAGTATGAGGTTTTGGGTTGTTGAGCATCAAGGTCTTTGTCATTCTCGTCACTTGAGGACAAGTAATCGTTCTAATTTAAGGGTGTTTATGTGCCACAAAATCTTGGCACATCTGACGCTCAAAACCAATGATTATTGCTACAACTCGAGCGTTTTTATGTGAATATGATGTGCTTGGTAAAGTTGAACAGATAAAACACTTGGAAATAGGCGATAGAATGAAGAAGCAAAAGATCCTTGAATATACACTACTAAGCCCCAAAAGGACCATGGTCAGGATGATGAGCCGCCTGGAGGCTCGTGAAAGTAGTGTCAGGAAGACAATCTGAGTTTGATCAAGTCGGGACCATGGAAATTATGATGGATTGTCGTCTCTTTTAAGGTCCGTCTTAAAGTTCGTGAAGGATTTCTAAAGTACAGTCTTTGAGGAGCTAATTTTGGTATGGCTAAGTAAGGACCACAGACACCTACAAGAGTCATAGCCCTCATGAAAGTTCGTGATGCAGCTCGTGATGGTTAACCTTCATGAAGGCATGGAGGAACTAGGTATGGTACAACTAAGTAAGGACCACGAACACCCAGACGGGTCATGATCCCCTTAATAATTTGTTTTGTGGTTTCTGAAGGATCGGGATAAAAAGGGTCTTACACTCTATAAGTGTGAGACTACAGAAGGCCTCATGGGCCGTGAAGCTCATGATGAACCGTCCTGCTGTCCGTGAAAAGTCCCAACATATCAACCTACTTCTAGTATGACTCTTTTTAGAGAGACCATTTGAATTAATTATGTTTAAATTTTGAATTATCTCATCATATCTTTAACAATAGACTACTTTCCTTATTCTCTACTTTTGGTTTTTATCAATTAACATTGGATCAAGATTTGAAGTTTGATTTTGTTTTGAATATCAAGATTTCTTTGAATTTGCAATCTCCATATGTAATCTCTTTTAAAAAATTCAATATTTACTATTGTATATTTAATTGAAAGCATGAGTAGCTAAACACCACAACTAAGGTTGGGGAATTATGACAGGACTCGAAGTGTAGATTCACAGGACGAGTAGAATATGATTATTATTTGCAAATATAATTTGTTTTTTTATTCTTTATTATTTATAATGAGTTAAAGCATTAGAACTACTCTACATCTATCAATTGTTCGAGTGAAAAATTGTAGTTAGGAAAAAGTCGAGTTAACTTGTTGGTTAGGACTTTGGAGTGAAAATTTGAGTTTGAGAGAAGAGAATTTCACACCAAAATATATGAGGGTAAAATCAAATTACACTCTAAGACAGAGATTATTCGAGTGAGAATGATATAACAAGAGTGAAAGGTGTTAGATACATTTACTCGCTGATAATTTGCAAAGAAACAATTGTTTGAAACTTGCTGACAAATCAACACTAGACTGAACGTCACAGAAAACACAACCGTGGTTTCATTCATTTATCATTATAATCTTGAAGTTAAAATCATGTTACTTGTGTAATTTGAGTATTATAACAAATTATAATTACTTGATATTAAAACCAAACCCAATATACATTTTGTTGTCAATTTCTTTAGGAAATAATAAGAACCGTTGAATAAAAGCAACATGAAACTATTTCGTAAGTAAATTCTCTTTGTGATCGACCTAAACTCATGTTGAGTTGTATGAATTTACTTTGACCATATATACTTTTTAATTGAAGTGTATGTTTGGACGTATAAAATTTTGGCGCCGTTGTCGGTGAATTTAAGTTCAGAAATATTTTACTACAAATTATGCAAATTGTAGTTATATTTCTTAATTTTACGTCTTGTTATTTTTCTATGTCTTTGACAAGTACGTTCAATAGGGCATGCTAAATACCATAATTAAGGGAGCTCCTTTGATTCCTTATGATGAACAACTGAATGAACTTCGTGGTTATATGGAAATCACAATAATTTTTCGAGGTTAGTCATACGTCTATGATATTGATACTATTTTTGTTGTCTCACTTGGAGGCAAAAAATTGGCTAAATAAAATTCTTGATGATTCAGTTAGGACTTGGGCTGAATTGAAAGAAGCTTTCTTTGAACTGTTCTATCGTGAATCAATAGAACTACATATGAAGGATGATATATGTGCACACAAGCAACCACTAGGGGAAGCAATGCATGATACTTGGTGGAGATTTAGTCAAAATATGAATAAGTGTCCAAACAATGGTCTTTGGGTGCTCAGGGCGCCCGATTCATGGGCTATAACCACAAAAATAGAGGATTTTGGGTTATTCTGATGTAAGGCTTATAAATGCGGAAATAGGCACTAAAAATGATGTGAGTATATGCGGTGGTTCCCATATCACTACGAAGGTCCTTATGATGTTTTTTGAGAAATTATTTTGGGTGCTCCTACACACCATATCCATGGGCTATAACAAATGAAAAATCAAGCATTTTTGGTAATTAAAAAAAAGCATGTAAATGAAAAAAAAGGAGTTTAAATAGTTTGATTATACATTGTAGTTTCCAACTCATTATGGGGGTCCTCATAATTTTTTTTGAAAAACCAATTTTGGTGCTTTGGTTTCCAAATTTATGGGCTAAAATACACTAAAAATCTTAAATTTTGGATAATTCCTATAAAAGGTATTGTAAATGTAGAAACATGTGATAAAAATGGTGTTAGTATAGTGGTGGTTCCACAAATCATTACAAAGATTCTTATAAAGTTTTTTGAGAAAAAATATTTTATTGCTCCAAGTACCAGATCTGTGGGTTATAACACACGAAAATTGAAAATGTTGGATAATTCCTACAAAGGGTCTATAAATGCGATGGTAAAAATGGTGTGAGTATATGTGGTGGTTCTCAAACTCATAATGGAGATCCTCATAAAGTTTTTTGAAAACAAAATTTTGGGTGCTACGAGGCGCCACATCCATGGGTAATAACAAGCAAAAAGTCGAGGATTTTGGGTAATTCCTATAAAAGGTATGTAAATGCAAAATAATCATTAATGTTTGTGTGAATATACGTGATGGTTCCAAAACTCATTGCAGATGTCCTCATAAATTTTTTTGAAAATATGTTTTTGGTGCTACAAGCGACAAATCCATTAGCTGTAAGACGCAAAGTATTAAGGAATTTGGGTACTTTCTAAAAAAAGGTTTGAAAATACAGAAGAAGACATTCAAAATTGTATGAGTATATTTGGTTATTCCTGAACTCATTACGGAGTTCCTCATAAAGTTTTGTAGAAATTGTTTTAATGCTCTAGTGCGCCAAATCATTGGTCTAGAATACACAAAAATCGAGGGTTTTTGTAATTCTAAAAAATTTTCGTTAATGTAGAAATAGTTATTATTTAAATAATGTTAATATACATGGTAATTCTCTAACTCATTTCAGATTGCGTCAAAAAGTTTTTTGAGACAAATCATTTGGGTTCTACATGAGCCAAATCAATAGATATAACAGATGAAAAATTTAAGAATTTGGGAAATTCAAAAAAAGGGCTTGTAAATGCGGAAATAGGCATTAAAATGGTGTTAGTATACGTATTAATTCCTTAACTCTTTAAGGAGGTAGTCATAAGTTTTTTGTGAAAAGAATTTTGGGTGTTCCGGGGCGCCAGATTCATGGTCTATTAGACATAAAAAATCTAGGATTTTTAAGTAATTCCTAAAAAAGGGCCTTTAAATACGGAAGAAGGCATTAAAAATATTGTGTGTATACGTGGAGGTTCTACAATTCATTACGAAGGTACTCAAAATGCTTTTTGAGAGAAAATTTTTCGTTGATCAGGGCCTTATAAAGTTTTTTGAAAAAAAATTTGGGTGCTCTAGTGCGCTAACACCTTGGGCTAATTTTGATTAAAAATTACTTGTAAATGCGTAAATATGCCTTAAAAGGTATAAGTCTACGTGGTGGTTACCCAACTTATTACAGATGTTGTCATAAAGTTTTTTGATAAAAAAATGTGGGTGTTTTAGGATGCCATATCCATAGGCTATAACACAAGAAAAATCAAGGATTTTGGGTAATTTTTAAAAAAGGTATGTAAATGAATGAATATGCGTTGAAAAATAGTGTGAATATATGTGGTGGCTACCCAACCATTTAAGGAGGTCCTCATAAAGATTTTTGATAAAACTTTTTTCTATGCTCCGAATATTAGTATTGTTGTTAATGTTGATATGGTCCGTATTAGATGGGTCCATTATCCCACTTTATGGAACCATTATTCCACTAATGGGAAGGTAGTTAACTACCCAATGGGATAATTGTTAACTACCTATTATCCCACTAACGAGAATGTGGTCAATTACCCATTATCCCACTAATGGGATAGTGGTTAACCACCCATTATCCCACTACATGCTTATGTGCAAATAGTTTGATTACTTGGAAGTTATTGCTACTCTGATTCAGACTGTGTTGATTCACAGAAACCAACTTCAGGATACAAACTTATGTTAGCCGGTGGAGCTATATCTTGGACAACTGCCAAACAGACTATAGTTACTACTTCCACTATGGAGACTAAATTCGTTTCTTTTTTTTAGGCTACCTCACATGGTGAATGGTTAAAGAGTTCTATTTCTGGAGTTAGAATTTTCTACTCTATATCTAAGCCATTAAGGTTATATTGTGACAATTCATTTGTTGTTTTTATGGCTAAGAATAATAAAAGTGGTAGTCGAAGCAAGCATATCGACATCAAATATATAGCCATAAGAGAACGTGTTAATGACAAGAAAGTGTTCATTGAACACGTTTGCACTGAAGTAATGTTAGATGATCCTTTAACTAAAGGCATGCCACCACAAAAATTTAAGGATCATGTAGTCACAATGGGACTTATTCCCACTATGTAAATTTTTTTTGTAACAACGAATTTTTATGAAACTCTATTTTATATGATATTTCTCGTTAATTGTGTGGACATTCAGTTTTATTTTCAAAAATGTCACAAAAGTATGGACCTTGAATAAATATTGAGTTTATTCATTTGATTATATGTGTTAAAGTTTAGAGATATAGTGCATTGTGATACATGGAAGATACTACTCACTGCAAGAGAAACTATCACCATGATTCCTGTATTATATTTCATTAATTGGATTAAAATATACGGACCAAGTGGGAGAATTTTAGAATTTTTGTTAATGCTGATATGGTTCGTATTAGATGGGTCCATTATGCCACTTCATGGATCCATTATTGCATTAATGGGAAGGTAGTTAAATACCCAATGGGATAATTGTTAACTACCCATTATCCCACTTACGGGAAAGTGGTCAATTACCCATTATCCACTTAATGGGATAATAGTTAACCACCCATTATCCCACTACATGAATCCACTATCCTACTAAGTGGTTGGTAACTTCCCATGACCTCTTAAGCGTTCTTGATGGAAGCACGGTTATAAATATGTTATTTGGTTCAAAAGTCTTTAAGCACATTACTTCTAGAAACTCCATACAATCTAAGAGTGAGGTTTTGAGTGCTTAGAAGATCTTTGAAGAAAAAAAGATTAGTAGACTCCGACTATATCTCTAACAATGACTGGAGGTATGTCGATCACTCTATATTTCTGCTGCGTCACTGCTCTAAAATCTCCAACACAAAAAGCAAGATCTGTGGGCTATAACAACAAAAAATGAGAATTATTGGTAAAGAGGGATTCTAAAAATGTGAGTATACGTGGTGATCCCAAAACTAACAACGTAGATCCTCTAATGTTGCTTAATAAATAATTTGGGTGCTCTAGAGCGCCAAATCCATGGGCTTTAACATAAGAAAAATCGAGAATTTTTTCTTCCTAAAAGATGTCATGTAAATGCGGAAATATGCATTAAGTAAATATTTTGAGTATTCACGTGGTGGTTCCCCAAAATTATTACAGAGGTTCCAATATATTTTCTCAGAATGTTTTTAGGTTCTACGGGTGCTAAATCCATGACCTACAACGCAAGAAAAATCCATGAGTATGGATAATTCCTAAAAAGGGCATATAAAACTAGAAATGAACGTTAAAATTGTGTGAATATATGGGGTTGTTCCTCAACTCATTACGGAAGTCATCACAAAGTTTCTTGAGAAAAACATATTTTGGTGCTTTGAGTGCCAATAGATTGGCTATATAACACACGAAGATCAAGGAGTTCGGGTGATTCTTAAAAATGGCTTTTAAAAGTGGAAATAGACCTTTAAAATGGTGTGAGTATATGTGCTGGTTCCCCAAATTGTTAGGGAGGTTCTCATAAATTGTTTTGAGAAAATAATTATGGGTGCTCTAGGCACTAGATCCGTTGGCATTAGAAAAATCGAGAATTTGGGATAATTTCTAAAAGGGGGCTTTAAATACGGAAATATGCACTAAAAATATGGTGTGAGTACACATGGTTGTTCACCTACTCATTACGGAGGTCCTTATAATTCTTTTTCGCAAAAATAATTTTAGGTGCTCAGTGCACCAGACCTATTGCTATTACATACAAAAAATGAGGATTTTTTATAAAGGGATTGGTAATGCGAAAACAGGCATTAAAACAGTGTGAGTACACGTGGTTCCTTAACTCGTTAGGGACGTCCTCATAGAGTTTTTAGAGAAAAAAATCTTAGGTTTATGAGGATAAGACATTCATCGGATTTAACACACAAAAAATCGAGAATTTTTGGCTAATCCCTAAAAAATGGCTTGTAAAAGCATAAATAAGAATTAGATAATTGCTGTGAGTATATGTAGTGCTTCCCCAATTCATTATAGAGGTCCTGATAAAGGTTTTTGAAGAAAAAAAATTGGGGGCTTTGGGTGCCAAATCCATGGGCTATAACAAACTTAAATAAAGGATTTTGGGCAATTCCTAAAAAGGTCTTGTAATTACGAAACATCTTTAAAAAATAACGTGAGTATACATGGTGGTTCCCCATTTTATTATGAAGGTCCTCATAAATATATTTTAGAATTGTTTTTGAGTGCTTCGAGGTGCCAAGTCCATGGGGGTATAAAACATGAAAAATCGAGAAATTTAGATAATTTCTAAAAAAAAGGCTTGTAAATGCAGAAATAAGCGTTAAAATGGTGTGAGCATACTTGGCTGTTCCGCAACTCATTAAGAAGATCCTCATAATGTTTTTGGAGAAAATACTTTTGCTGCTCGGGAACGCTAGATCCATGGGCGATAATTTCAAAAAAGGGCATTTAAATGCAAAAATAGACGTTAAAATTGTGTGAGTATACGTGGAGGTTCCCTGAATATTTAAGGATGTCATCGAATATTTTTTGAGGAAAACATTTTTGGTGATCATATTTTGAGTAATTCCTAAAAAAGGGAATGTAAATGTGGAAGTAAGCATTATGAAATGATCTCAGTATATGCATTGGTTCCCCGACTCATTAAAGATGTGTAACCTTTCACAATTTGAAATAGCTAGAGAAGAAACTAAGAACTAGAAATAGTCATTTTTTTTGAAAAGATAAAAAAATCTAGAAAATTACTTTAAGTTAAAAAATGAGTTTTTGTTCAAGTTTCAAATGGCCATAACTTCTAACCCCGGATGATTTAGGAGTACTTCTAGATTTAGTTGTGAATGTCTTGGAATGATCTTTCTAATATCGCTAAGTTTGTGCAATTTCGAGTCCATATTAGTAAGTATGCCCTTTGGAAGTTGGACGGATAGATTAAGGGAAGTCTAAATCATAATTTTTTAAGGGTAATTTAGTATTTTCCTTACCTAATTATCGTAAATAATTTTTAGGAGTTTAATTGGGATAAAGTAAGATTTTAGTCATTTTTAGAAAACTGAATTTCATGTTAGGGCTTGGACAAAAGGAGAAAAGAGGAGTTTGAAAGGAGAAAAACCTTCAAAATTCGTTCAAGATTCGTCGAGATTAGCTTGTCGATTTCATTGGAGGTGATCCCTACAAAGGTATGTGAGATCACATAAAGTTGAGTCCATTCACCCACGCGCCAATCATGTTTAATTTAGCAATTTCGTCCTAAAGAGTTAGACATTGATATTCTTGAGTTGTGTTCTTGAATTGTTTTTCATTCTTGAAGTTACCTATGATTTATGGGTTTTCTTAAGGAATTTTAGTGATGTCAAAAGTTGTTTCAAGTTAGATTCTACTGTACATGCTTTGGTATCTGAATTTAAGAAAGTATTGAGAAAAGAAAATGATTTAAAACAATTTAGGATCACTAAATGAGTTGTAGAATTCGTCAAGTATACATCTGGAGGGACATGCAAAACACAACCCATCGCCGTCAGGTATACATGGGGAGGTTCAGGGGATGCGCACCTGCAGTTCTCCCTAATGGATATCCAAAAGTTGGGGCATGGTATGACGCTCCTTGAACACGGCTAGATCGACGTTTTCACCTTATTTTCATGATTCAGTATTTTAAGCCTTTCTAAAATGTAGTAACACTTCCTATTGATTCTAACTTCTTTAAATCAGTTCTAAACTTCTAGAAATCATCCATAAATATGAAATACAACCTTGAATCCATTATTTCGAATTCAATGAAGGTCAAGAGCAAAATTAGGAAGTTTTAAGAGTCTTTTCAAGAAGCCTTTTGCAAATGCTTTTAACTTTGTTTTAAGACTTAGAGTTCAAGATGAGTAAAGAGGAAAACAGTATAACTTTGAAGTTTATTTCTTCAAAGAAATATATGGGGATTAAGTATTCCGAAAGAGTTTAAACTGTTTCCATACTTAAATAAGAACGGAAGATGACTTTTCCAAATATCCTTTGAGCTAGTTTTCAGAAAAGAGTAATCACTTTCTAAATGAAAGAAGAGAGGAAACTTTGATTTCCAAGTTGGCCTTTGAGCAAAGTTTTGAGAAATTATCTCAAACAACAGAAAGAAGTTATGTTTCTAAACATAAAAATCTAGTATATTTTGGTATTAGTGGCAGCGATATTGGGGGAGTTTATAAAACTTTGAGCCACCATGGATAGAAAAGGGTAATACTTTTTAGATGATTCCTTTAGTGATTTTTAGCATAGATTAGTGCATAACCTTAGTAGTTCAGGTTTTATACTTATGAGAAGGGATATTATGGCATTGGCAACATGAGGAAAAACGATGTATCATCACTATAGCTCTAAGGTGATGGTTGTCGGTTAGAGGAAATCCCACAAAATATAATTGTATTTTATATGAACAGTTTTTTTAAATAGTAAGTTTTACATACATCATAGAGTAATATTGTATCTTTGCATACATTCATAGTTGACATCATGTTTTAAACAATTTTTCTTTCCATTGAACTTTTTTTAAACTTCTTTATATTGAAATGAATTCAGTCGTCTTGAGTACAATTGAACCATGTAAGTTCTTCAATCCCATTCAAGCCTATGTGATGTTTAGCATTCCAACTCGCATACCCATACATTGAATATAGTAATGCTAGTTTCCCGACATCTTATTATGATGCAGACACATGTAACTAGGATTGACATCCAGCATTGATCCATTGAGAGATTTAGAGTATGTTGCTGAGCCTCTTTGCATTCCAAAAGGACTCCTCAAATTACTTTAATTTCTGTTTTCAGTTCATTAGGATATTTACGGGTTTGTCCCAACATTCATTTCAGCTATTTTATAGGCTTCATAGATAGTCAAACAGTTAGTTATGAGTTTTTTTTAGCTTTGTATTTCAGATGTTTTGCTATGAGACATGAGTAACCATTTTGTCCAGTTGAATGTTTCTTTTAAGACATTCTCAATTTGTTTCAAAAGTTCTTTATTTAGATTATTCTTGTGTTTTATGTCTTTTGCGGAGTAAGTTAGTCAGACCAAGGGTTCACTTGGGACCATAAATGATCTTTGAGTGCAATTCCCGCTGAGGGTGTAGGCTCGGGCATGACAAACTTTGTATGAGAGCCCAAATTTTAAAAGTCCTGTGTAGTCTATGAAGTCGTTACTATAGAGTCTTTGTTATCGGTGTGAAGAGAGAACATCTATAATTAGGAGGATGCAACACTTAGGAAATATTCTCACTTCTTTCATACTCATTTCGGCATTAATTTTGATCTCTACAAAGTTTCTCTCTAATTCATGAGTGCACATATTTTTGATAATCATGCCTTCACGAAGAGCATTAAGAGGTCTTTTATCTAGGAGAAATGTTGAACCACAGGAATAAGTGGTATCCAATGCACTTGAAGTGGAACCCCAATGAGAGGTCACTAATGTTGAGTTCAGAGAGGCAATAAGGATGTTCAATCAAGATGTGAAAAATGAGTTTGGCAGTGACTGATACTTCTAGGATCCGAGAGTTCTTAAGGAAGAATCTATATGCTCAATTGAGGATATAGATAGGAAGTGTTTGGTACTTCTAGGATCCGAGAGTTCTTAAGGAAGAATCCTCTAAGTTTCACAAGGTCTAGCACCATTGAGGATCCAGGGAACTTAATTGAAGTGCTGAAAAAGGTATTTGATGTAATGTGTGTTGCTGATACTGAGAGAGTTGAGGTAGCTGTATATCAACTGAAGAGTGCTTCTAGGACTTGGTTAAATATGTGGAAAAATAGTAGAGATGAGGATGCACCACCTGCGAGTTGGGATTTTTGTAAGGAGGCCTTCTGGGGGCGTTTCTTTCCTCTAGAATTGAAGGAGGCTAAAGTATGAGAATTTTTAACCCTTAAACAGGAGTCACTAAATTTTTATGAATATGGGCTGAAGTTCACCAAATATCCTGATATGCTAAGGAGATGATTACGAACATGAGGAGTAGAATGAGCTTGTTTGTTGTTTGGTTGTTTCGTTTGTTAGTAAGGAAGGTAGGGTTGCAATGCTGATCAACAACATGTATATTTTGCGTTTGATGGTTTATGTGCAGTAGATTGAGGAATATAAGCTGAAGGATAAAGAGAACTTAAGAACAAGAGGTCTAAGAAAGGGAACGAGTCGGGGCAACAGAAAAGTAATGTCAACCGGTCATCCTTCCAATAGATTAAGAAGGGATCGACTCCATCATCTGCTAGTGCACCTTCACCTAAGACCAAAGGTGAGTAAAATAATAAGAACTTTAGAGCTAAAACTTCATATTCTCATGGCACAAGGGGGTAGTAAGCCTCCAACATGCGCCTATGTGGTAGGAACCATTTATGTACTTGTCGTGAGGGCTCCACTGGTTTTCAAGATGTGAGAGTTTTTGAAGAACAAGTAAGGAATGGTATTTGGGAATATAGAGCCCAGTCTTCTTCGGTTGCTTCACCAGAAAGACCTGCTCCTAGAGGGACTACTTTTAGTACTAGAGGGAAACAAAGTATGTGTATGCTATCAATAGTTTCCAAGAGCCAGACGAGTCACCAAATATTGTCACTGGCATGCTCCATGTCTTTGACCTTACAATTATGCTTTTATAGATCCTGGAGAAAGTTAATCTTTTGTAACTCCTTACATTGCTATGAATTTTGATGTTAATCCTAACCAACTTAATGAACCGTTCAGTGTTTCTACGCCTTTTGGTGAGTCTATTCTAGTAGAGAGTCTCTACTATAATTGTCCCATTTGCACCAATATGAGAGTATTATGACTAATTTAATTGAGTTAGACATTAGTAGAATTTGATGCCATTCTTGGTATGGGCTGGCTTCATGTATGTTATGCCTTAGTTGATTGTAGGACTCGAGTTATCAAGTTTTAGTTTCAAAATGAGCCTGTCTTAGAATGGAAAAGCAATTTAGAATTACCTAAGGGTCAATTCATTTCATACCTTAAGGAAAGAAAGTTAGTTTCTAAGGGGCGTATCTATTACTTAGTCTGAATTAATGACTCTAATGTTGAGATACCTCATATTAAGTCAGTTTCAATGGTAAAAGAGTTTCTAGAAGTCCTTCCTTATGATCTACCTTGAGTACCTCTTGAGAGAAATATAGACTTCGTTATAGATGTTCTCCAGATACTTGTCCTATATTTATTGTAGCATACAAATGGCACCAGTAGAGTTGAAAGAGCGTAAGGAGTAGTTGAAAGAACTCCTTGATAAGAGTTTTATTCGACTAAGTGTCTCACCTTGGGGCGCTCCAGTCTTATTTGTGAGAAAGAAAGATGGTTCCCTCAGGACGTGCATTGATTACCCTTAGTTGAACAAGGTTACAATCAAGAACAAGTATTGTCTTCCATGGATTGATGATTTATTCGATAAACTTATGGATGCCACCTAGTTTTTGAAAATAGACCTCACATCTGGCTACCATCAGTTAAGAGTGGGGGAATGTGATATTCCATAGATAGCTTTTAGAACCCGATATGGTCATTATGAGTTTTGTTCATGTCCTTTGACTTGACTAATGCACTAGCCGCATTCATGAACCTTATGAATAGAGTCTTCAAATCTATTTTAGATATGATTAGCGAGAGATGTGCTTGCAAACCTAGGAATCAGACTAATGGATTCCACAAAAGAAGGAATATTTGTGATAAATGGGGCCGAGTCATCATTAGTGTCAGAAGTAAAAAGCAAGGCAGATTAAGATCATATTTTGCTTGAATTGAAAGCAAATGTTTATAAGAAAAAAGTATTAGTTTTTGAACAAGGGGGAGACATTTTCTTGAGAAACCATGGAATATTGTGTGTATCAATGGTGGATAGATTCTTAAAGAGAATCATGGAAGAAGATCATAACTCTAGATATTCCATTCTTCCGGGCTCCGCTAAGATGTATCGTGATTTGAGAGAAATCTATTGGTGGAATGGTATGAAGAAGGGCATTGCAGAATTTATTTCTAAGTGACCAAATTGCGAACAAGTTAAAGTGGAGCACAAAAGGCCCGATATTTTGGCTCAAACTATTGAAATTTTGGAATGGAAGTTGGAGATGATTAATATGGATTTTATCACAGTGTTTACAAGGTATCGTAGGTAAAATGATTCAATTTGGGTAGTTGTCGATACAATGAAAGTGTCAGCCCATTTTTTGCCAGTATAGACTACCAAATCAGCAGAAAATTATTGCAGGTTATGTATTTAGGAAGTGTTAAGACTTTATGGAGTCCCAGTCTCTATTATTTCAGATACAAGTTCACAATTTACTATACAATTCAAGAAATCTTTTTAGAAAGGGTTGGGTTCAAAAGTGAACCTAAATACTGCCTTCATCCTCAGATAGATGGGAAAGAAGAGAACATTATTTAGACCTTAAAGGATGTGTTGAGGGAGTGCGTGATCGATTCCAAAGGTAATTGAGATGATCACCTACCTCTAATCGAATTTTCTTACAAAAGTAGTTACCACTCTTGTATCCTAATGGATCCTTATGAAGTTATTTATGGGAAAAAATGCAGATTTATTATTGGATGGTTTGAAGTTGGTGAAGTAGGGTCGATAGAACCAGATTTAGTTCATCAAGCTATGTAGAAATTGAAAGTGATTCAAAAGAGGTTGCAAACGACACAAAGTTGTAAGAAATCATCCACTAATATTATGGAAGAGAGTTAGAGATTGAAGTATTTAATTGGGTATACTTGAAATTTTAACCCATGAAGGGAATGATGAGGTTTGATAAGAAGGGGAAGCTTAGTGCCCAGTACATTGAACCTTATTGAATATCAAAGAGGATCGGTAATGTAGCTTATGAGTTGGAGCTACCACAAGAGTTAGCAGGGGTTGATCTGGTATTTCACATTTCCATGTTCAAGAAATGCATGATCTATGCTTCATTGATCATACCAACAGATAAAATTGAGACCAAGGATAGTTTTTCTTATGAGGAGATTCCTTTTCAGATTCTAGATCGACTAGTTTGCGAAATAAGAACAAAAGAGGAAGCATAGGTCAAAATCCTTTGTAAGAACCAATTTGTTGAGAAAACTATTTAGGAAGATGAAGAGGATATGAAGAAGACATATCCACATCTCCTTGACTCCGAAGAAAGAGCAGTTACTATTTTTCCTCTTCGTACTCTTTAAATTGTGAATAAGCATGTTAATTGTTTGCATTTGCTTGTTAGGTGTATTGTAACATCTAGCAAATTGAAATAGCTAGAAAGAAGATAAGAACAGGAAATAGTCATTTTTGAAAAGATTAAAAATCCAAAAAATTACTCAAATTAAAAAAAATGAGTTTTCAGTCAACTTGAAATGGCCATAACTTCTACATCATATGATTCGAGAGCACTTCCAGATATGGTTGGAAATCTCTTGGAATTATATTTCCAACATCGCCAAGTTTGCACGATTTCGAGTCTGTGTGAGTAAGTTATGCTCTTTGGAAGTAGGGTTGTTAGGTTACGAATAGTCTAAATCCATATTTTTTGAATGGTAATTTATTCTTTTCCTTAGCTAATTATCCGTATTTGCTTTTAGCAGTTCTATTTTGGTAATATCAGATTACAGTCAATTTTAAAAAAAGTGAATTTCACGCTAGGGCTTCGAGAAAGGAGAAAAAAGAAGAAAGGAAAAAGAACGTTCAACATTCAATCGAGATTAACTTGTGAATTTCGTCTAGGTGATTCCTACAAAGGTATGCGAGATCACATAGCGTTTGGTCAATTCACCCATGTGTCAATCATGCTTATTTCAACTATTTTCGTCCTAAAAGAGTTAGACATTGATATTCTTGAGTTGTGTTCTTGAAATGATTTCCACTCGTGAACTTACCTATGATTGATGGGTTTTCTTGAGGCATTTTAGCGATGTTAAGAGATGTTCCGAGTTAGATTCTAGCTTACATGCTTTGGGTATCTCAATCCAAGAGGGTAGTGAGAAAAGAAAATGATTCAAAATGATTTAGGATAATAAAACGAGTTAAAAGTTTGTCTGGCATACATGGGGCAGGGCCAGGCACAGCGCGTCCCATCTGTGGCAGAGGTTGTAGGGTGGTGGTCCCAAATGGAGCTTCAAAAGTTGCAGCCTGGCACATCGCGCCCCATCAAGCTCGGATTGGTGTTTTCACCCAGTTTTTGTTGTTCAATCTGTTTAAACCTTTCTAAAGTGTATTAACATTTTCTATTGATTCTTACTACTCTAAATGACACTGAACATCTAGTAATCATCCATAAACATTAATTACAATATTGAATCCATAACTTCAGATTCAAGGAAGGTCAAGAGCCAAGTCTTGGAAGTTCTTTGTCTTTTCAAGAAGTCTTTTTCAAATGCTTTTAACTTTGTTTTAAGACTTAAAGTTCAAGATTAGTAAAGTTTGGAGTTCAGTTCTTCAAAGAAGTATATGGGGACTAAATATTCCGTAAGAGTTTAAAATGTTTCCACATGTCAATACGAATGGAAACTGAGATTTCCAAAAAGCCTTTGAGCTAGTTTTCAGAAAAGAGTAACTGCTTTCTAAATGAATAAAACAGAGGAAACTTTGAATTCCAAGTTTTCCTTTGATCTAAATTTTTAGAAATTATATCAAACCACAGAAAGAAGTTTTGTTTTTAAACATAAAGGTGTAGAATATTTTGAGAGTTGTATTGAGCATCGATATGTGGGGGAGTATAGAAAACTCTGAGCCACCACAAACCGTGTAGTCTCCATGGGTAGAAAAGGGTCATAAATTTTATATGGTTCCTTTAATGATTTTTAGCATAGACTAGTGGATCCATTTAGTATTTTAAGTTCTATTCTCATGGCTAGGTAGAGGTTAACCCTGGAAGTGTGAGGACAGAAAATGTACCATCACAATAAGTCTTACTTGATGGTTTTCGATTGGAGAATCTCCCACAGAAGTTAATTGTATTCTATAAAAAAAAATTAATTGTTTTTAACATACATCTCAGAGTTGACATCATGTTGTAAACAACTTATCTTTATAAACCACTTGTGTTTAGCATTCTAACTTTCGTACTCGTCCGTTCAATAAACTGATACTAGTTAACCTGCATCTTATTATGATGCAGCGATAGGTAACTAGGATCGACATCCAGTGCATCATTTATCCAGTGAGCAGTTTAGAGTCTGTTGGTGAGCGTCATTACATTCTGAAGGACTCCTTATATTGTTTTCAATTTTATTTTTAGTTCATTAAGATGTTGTGTGGTTTGCCCCAATACCCATCTCAGTTGTTTTAGAGGCTTCATAGTTAGTCAAACAATTAGTTATTAGTCGTTTAGCTTTGTATTTTAACTATTTTGTTATGAGAATTGAGTAGTCATTTTGGCCAATTAAGTTTTTCTTTTAAGACATTCTCACTTTGTTTCACAAGTTCTTTATTTAGATTATTCTTATGTTTTAAGTCTTCTGTTGGGTAAGTAAACCATACAAAGGGTTTGCTTGGGAAAAAAAATTGTCGTCTAGTTTCAATTTCGCGCAGGATGTAGGCTCAAGGCGTTACAAGAGGTTCTCATAATATTTTTTGAGAAAGTTTTTAGGTATGCTGGGACACCATGTCTATGGGCTATAACATATGAAAAATGGAGGATTTTTTTTATTCTTAAAAAAAGGTCGGTTAAAGCAGAAATAGGCGTTAAGAAATTTGTTTGAGTACATGTGGTGGTTAGTTAACTCATCATTGAGGTCCTCATAATGTTTTTGAGTAGAAAATTTTAGGTACTCGAGGCATCAAATCCATTTGCTATAACACAAAGAAAATCAAGGATTTGGGGCTATTCCTTTAAAGGGCTTTTATGTGCGAACACATGCATTAAAAAAGGAGTGAGTTACTGGCGAATTCAGGATTTTCATTAAGGGGATACGAAAAGAAAAATAGTAGTGCTTAAGATTTGAAGTTTTAACCCCTCAACCAATAAGCTAAGCTCTAATCTTACATTCATGATGTTCAAAATCAATATATAAACATAAAAATTCTTTAAAATACCTTAAATATACAACATAATATTTTGTCGAGGGTGTTCAGGTGGTGTTCAGGTGAACCACCTTGGCAGACTCTAGGACCGCCCCTAGTTTGAGTATACGTGGTTGTTCCCCAACACTTCACGGAGGTTCTTATAAAGGTTTTTGATCCATGCGCTATGACACACGTAAAATTCAATAATCTGTGTAATTTCTAAAATAAGATGTAAATGCGGAAATAAGCGTAAAGAATTATGTAAGCATATGTAGTGGTTCCCCAACTAATTACAGAGGTCCTCATAAAGGTGTTCAACTAAAAAAGTACACATGGTGGTTTTCAATTCATTATGGAAGTCCTTACTAAAAAAGTACACATGCTGTAATTACGAAAATCAAGGATTTTAGGAAATTATTAAAAGGAAAAATTACATGGTTAAAAAAAGTTATACTACTTAATTACTCATCATAGCAGTAGTTTTCATAATTATCACTCACCACTAGCATTAGTTACAAGACGTATTCGATTTGTATATTAACCACATTTATATATATATATCTATATATATATATATATATATATATATATATATATATATATATATATATATATATATATATATATAATTTTCCATATTTATATAGTTCACAACTAACAATTCTCTGTTATTTCTATTTGTATACAATTTTTTATGTTTATATATGACGATGATTTCCTTTGATTATATAGTTTTGTCATCATATTCACTCAATCTTTTTTGTAAAACTTTTTAAGCTTTGTATAAATGTGTAGTTTTCTAATTTTTTCTAGTATGATTTATATAATGTAATTTGCATAACATATTTTGTTTATTTATTTTTAAGTTTATATGTTTCTGTTTGTATCAATTCAATTTTCAAGTTTAATTGTATTGGTATAATTCCGGATGATATATAATTCATTAAAAAACACATGAATTATACAAAGGTACCTGAGAATTATACAAACATGATGCAAATTTTAAAAAATCTTGTCCTCTCTCTCGCCTCTCTCCTTCCTCTTCCAATCTCGCTCGCCTCTCTCCTCCCCTTCCCAAACTCTCTCGCCAAAATATACAAATACATATGTATAATGTACAATTATCTAACCCATATACATTTGCAATTTACCTCGCTCTCACTCTCTTCCCTCACTCACTCGACTCTCTCATCCCTCTCCAATATCACTCGTCATTCTTCTTCCTATAACATGTATTTACGAACCGTAATTAGCAAACTATAGATGTGGAACATAATAGGATATTTATGATTAACTATATGCAAAAGTTCTTGTTATTAAAAAAAGCTTGTAAATGCTAAAATAGGCATTAAAATGATGCAAGTGTACGTTGTGGTTCCCCAACTCATTAAAATTGTCCTCAAAAACATTCTTTTATAATTTTTTTTGTTTCTGATAGGCACCAAATCCATGACAATAACACAAAATAAAACGAGGATTTTGGGCAATTCATAAAAAAGGACATGTAAATGCGGAAATAGGTGTCATAATTTGTGTGAGTATATGCGGTGGTTCCCAAACTCATTAAGGACGTATTCATAAACTGTTTTTAGAAAAAAGATATGGGTTCTTTGGTTGTCTGATCTATCGACTATAACAAAATGAAAAATGTAGGATTAAGGTAATTCCTTAAAAATGTTGGTAAATGCAGAAATGGGTGTTTAAAAAATGGTGTGAGTATACATTGTGGTCCCTCAGCTCATTACTCAGGTCCTCATAAAGTTCTTGATAAAAAACATTTGGGTGCTCTGGGGCGCCAGATCCATGGGCTTTAAACCCATGAAAAATCAATGATTTTTTGTAATTCCTAAAAAGGGGCATGTACATGCGAAAATAGGCTTTAAAATTTTTTGAGTAAACGTGATGGTTACGCAACTTATTACAGATGTCCTCATAAAGGTTTTTGAGAAAAAAATTTAGGTTCTCCACGTGCCAAATCTATGGGCTATGACACACGAAAATTGAGAAATTTGAGTAATTTTTTAAAAAGAGGTTGTAAATATGGAACATAGGCGTTAAGAAGATGGTGTGATTGTAAGTGGTGGTTCCCTAACTCATTACAAAAGTCCTTACTCCTGTCGCCAGATTCATGGACTTCAACACATGAAAAATCAAAAATTTCTGGTATCTCCAAAAAAGGGTGTGTAAGTGCGGAAATAGACATTAAAAATGGTGTGAGTATACATGGTGGTTCAACAAATCATTACTAAGGTCCTCATAATGTTTTTTGAGAAAATCATTTGAGGTGTTTCGGGGCGCCATTTTCATGGGGTATAACACATTAAGAATAGAAGATTTCGGGTAATTTCTAAAAAAAAGACATGTAAATACAGAAATAGACGTTAAAAATCATGTGGGTATATGTGACAGTTTCCAAACTCCTTATGGTCTTCCTCATAAATATTTTGGGTAAATAAATTTCTATGCTTCAAGGCGCCAGATCCATGGGCTACTAACCCATGAAATATCGAGGATTTCTGGAAATTCTAAAAAAGGGCCTTTAAATTCTCAAAGTGGCGTTACAATAATGTGACTATATGTGGTGTTTCCTCAACTCATTATGGAGGTCCTCGTAATGTTTTTTGAGAAATATATTTTGGGTGCTCCGGACTCCAAATCAGTGGTCTATATACTACTTGAATAATTGAGGATTTTGAGTAATTATTAAAAATGGTAATGCAGAAATAGGTGTTTAAAATGGTTTTAGTGTACACGGTGGTTCCCCAACTCTCTAGGAGATTCTCATAGATTTTTTTGATAAAAACATTTTGGGGCATCAGTGTGCCAGATCTGTAGGGCTGTAGCACACGAAAAATCATGCATTTTGGGTAATTTATAAAAAAGGGCCTGTAAAGGAGAAAATAAACGTTAAATATAGTTCAAATATACGTGTTGGTTCCCCAACTCATTAAGGAGGACCTCATAAAGTTTTTTGAGTTAAAATTGTGGGTGCTTCGAGCACTAGATGTTTCAAAAAAGGCATTAGAAAAGTGATGTATGTATATGTGGTTGTACCCAAACCTTTACGCAGGTCCTCATATTGTTTTTATAGAAAACCTTTTGGGTGATCTCGGTGCCAGATCCATGGGTTATATAACCAATAAAAAATCGACGATTTAGGTAATTCCTGATAAAGATCCAATAAATATGGAAATATGAATTAAAATTGTGTGAGTATACGTGGTGGTTCCCCAACTAATTCGATAGGTTCTCATAATTTTTTTTGAGAAAAATGTTTTGGTTGATCCAGTTGCAAGATCCATGGGTTATAACATACGAAAAATGAGAATTTTGGGTAAATTCTCAAAAGGTCATGTAAATGAGGAAATAGGCGTTAAAAAAATGTTTCCACTGTACGTGGTTGTCCGAGACACCAAACTTATGGGCAGTAAAACAAGAAAAATTTAGGTTTTTTGGGTAATTTGTATAAAAAGGATCTGTAAATTCCGAAATAGGTGTTAAAAATAGTGTGAGTATATGTGGTGTTTACCAAACTCAATTAAGAAGGTCATCATATAGTTGTTTGAGAAAATCATTTTCGGAGCTTGGGGCGCAAGATCTATGGACTATTGCACCAGACATGTTTTCTCTACGATCTCAGAGAAATGAAGATAAATTCTTAAAGTTCCATAAACAAATCTATAAAGTTGTCTATAAATTTAAACTTTTATGTAACCCTTTATTTTTAGGCCACCAATCTGCGAATTGAGCGAGCTCCCATTGCATGCAATTATATGGTGGTAATCCTCTCATCTTAACTCATTGTTGTCCAAACCATACAGGAAGGATTCCCATCACATGGCTCACCAACTTGATATTTCGCGAGAATCGTATGTCTGAACAGGCCTTGAAAAAAAGACACATGAAAAAACTAGGAGTTTTGTAATTCCTAAATAAAGGGTTTGTAAATGTCGAAACTGACATTAAACTAGTGTGAGTATACATCGTGGTCCATCAAATCATTACTGAGGTCCTCATAAGTTTTTTGATCAAAACAATTTAGTGCTCCGGGGCCCCATATCCATGGGCTTTAACACACAAAAAATCGAGGATTACTAGTAATTTCTATAAAAAGGGTCTGTATATGCGGAAAGAGGCATTAAAAATGGATTTTGTAAACATGGTGATTCCCGAACTAATGAAAACAATTTTTGGTGCCCCAGGCGCCAGATCCGTGGGCATAATACACGAAAGAACGAGAATTTTGGGTAATTTCTAAAAAGGGTTTGTAAATGTGGTAAATAGACATTAAGAAAATGGTGTGAGCACACATGGTGGTTCCCCAAAATTACTATGGAGTCCTTATAATGTTTTTTGAGAATTTTTTTTGGATTCTCTGGGCTCTTGATCCAAGGCCTTTAATATACAAAAAATTGAAAATATTTGGTATTTCAAAAAAAGGGCCAGTAAATGTGAAAATAAACGTTAAAAATTATGTGAGTACATATAGTGGTCACATACTTATTATCAAGGTTCTCATAATATCATTTGAGAAATGTATTTGAGGTGTTTCGAGGCACCAGATCCTTGGGCTATAACACACAAAAAATTGAAGATTTTGGGTAACTTATAAAAAAGGGTATGTAAATGCGGAATTAGACGATAAAATAATATGAGTATATGTTGGGGCTCCCCAACTCATTACGAAGGTCGTCATATAAGTTTTTAGAATTTTTTTATGCTCTGGGGCGACAAATCCATAGGCTATAACCCATGAAAATCAAGGATTTTTGATAATTCCTAAAGAAGGACATTAAATGCTCAAACATAAATTAAAATGGTGTATGTATACGTGGTAGTTCCTTACTCATTACAGAGGTCTTTGTAATGATTTTTGAGAAAAAAATTTTGGGTTCTCCGGAATCCAGATCCCTGGACTATATACTAGACGAAAAATTGAGAATTTATGGTAATTATTAAAAATGGTTTCAAACTGCAAAAATAGGCGTTAAAATGATGTTAGTATGCGTGGTGGTTCCCAATTCTCTATAGAGGATTTCATAAAGATATTTTTGATAAAAACTTTTTGTGTGCTTCGGGGTGCTAGGTCCATAGGCTATAATGGATGAAATATCTAGGATGTTGGATTATTAATAAAAATGACTCGTAAATGCGGAAATAGGCATTAAAAATTATGTGAATATATGTGGTGGTTCGCCAACTCATTAAGAAGGACCTTATAATATTTTTTGAAATAAACTTTTTGGGTAATCCGGGCACCAGTTTTATGGGCTATAACATATGAAAAATCGAGAATTTGGGTAATTTCTAAAAAGGGCTCATAAATGCTAAAACACTCATTAGAAAAATTGTGTGGGTATATGTGATGGTCCCCAACTCATTACAGAGATCGTTAGAATGTTATTTGAAAAAAAAACATTTTTTGTGCTCCGGGGTGCGCCAGATCCATGGGCCTTAATACACGAAAAAATCAAGGATTTTTGTTAATTCCTTAAATTGGCTTGTAAATGCATAAATAAGTGTTAAAAATAGTGTGGGCATGTGTGGTGGTTCCCTTACTCATTGCAGAGGTCCTCATAAAGTTTATAGGAAAGGGTTTTTGTGTGGTCCAAGGCGCCAAATCCATGGTTGTATAACACACGAAAAATCAAGGATTTTGGGTAATTTCTGAAGAAGGGCCAGTAAATGCAAAATTCGACGGTAAAAGTGTGAATATACGTGGTAATCAACCCAACTAATTAGGAAGGTCCTCATATTTTTTTTAAGAAAATATTTTTGGGTGCTCTAGGAGCTAGATCAATGGGCTTTAACATATGAAAAATGAAGATTTTGGTTAATTCCTCAAAAGGTGCTTGTAAATGCGGAAAGAGGTGTTAAAAATGGTTTGAGTATACGTGGAGGTTTTCCAACTAATTACAGAGGTCCTCATAGAGTTTATTGAGAAAACTTTTTTTGGTGCTTAGTGATCAAGATCTATGTCTAATACACACTGAAAAATTAGGATTTGGTTGACTTCTAAAAAAGGGATTGTAAAATACAAAAATAATAAGCTCAAATTACACATTATAAAAGAAGTATAAGCGATCATTATCAATTTAAGAATCAAACTTTGAAGGTTAGGGTCGATACCACGAGGAAAATGATTTAGACTCAAGCTAACTCAAAATCATACTTGTTTAGTAAAATTATTTTCGCGAAAAGTAACAAGATGAGGTATCTCAATCAAAATAAAATATTTTAGATTGTATTTGTAACAAGTAATCAGGTTTGAAACGTTGACGTATTAATAGGAGATTAAAACTGGGCATATGTGTTCTTTATGAGCTCTTAACACAGTATTCCTAGTAATAGCAACTCTATCCGAGT
Organism: Solanum arcanum; assembly: GCA_027789145.1. Lineage (NCBI taxonomy): Eukaryota > Viridiplantae > Streptophyta > Magnoliopsida > Solanales > Solanaceae > Solanum > Solanum arcanum. Next base: position 23,834,467 of record CM050942.1, on the reverse strand, counting down.
GTTTGTCATGCAAGACTGATAAGTTGGGTATTTCTGTGTGATTTGTAATCTAAGTAGGAACTGTCACCTCTAAAAGGTAAATCTATGAGTGTGTGCTTGACTAACCCTTACCTTTACCTCGAATTTGCCCTTGTGTCAATTACCTTAGTGTATTCACCTTTTCGTCAACTGATTAAAGTCAGAATATTAGGTAGCAACAAATCCTTAACTAAATCTTCATTGCTTAATTCTTTTATTATTCGCTAACCCCTTGGTAAGTCAAGTAGGAACAAGGGGAGATCTAACGTTGTGCACCGCGAGAAAGACTTGTAAATGAACGATGTAATAATACATGGATAAATATTATTCAAGAATTATTTATTTACTAGTCATATGTTAATTGATCATGGTTCCCAAAACCCTATATGTGAATTTAGCTACTCATGCTTGACAATTCACAATTCATATTCTTGTATAGAAGAACCGTGAACTTAGAATGAAAGTATATGACTTACGGAATCTTCAATTGAAAATTAAAAGAAAAATTTGATAAAAACAAACTTGAAGATTTAAATTTGCTGAAGTTTTCGCAAAGAAATCTCAAATGAAAAAACAAAAGATTCCCAATATAGTCTAACTCTTAAAAATAGAAATAAAAACTAATATTTGTATTAAACAAACCCTAAACCAAGTAGGAAAAAAAATAAGGAAATAAAAGCTCAGACATGGTTTCAGTTGATGACACGAACTACGGTTCGTGGTTTCCCTCTGTGGATCATCACTTGGAAATATTTCAGGCCTTAAGACAACAGTTGGACTTATGATATGTGGGCAGGACTACTATCTGTCACATGCGTCCGTGGTTCAAATACTTGAAATTCAACTCTCTAATCACAAATGACATATGTGCACGACGGTACGTCTTCAATAAATGGGGCGTTAGTTGCCTCTATGGTTCGACACTTGGTCATAATTACTTGTACTCACACCTACGGTACTTCACCTACAGCCTGTCATAGGACCTACGGTTCGTAATTGGCGCTGTCACAGGCCACTTCTGCAACTTTATGCTCTTATCTCAATGAACCGTATCCGTACCTATTTCTTGCAAGAATTACACATAAACCATCATATCTATTTACAAAAGTCTCAAGACTCTCACAAAACTCTACATGCATACCGCAAAATCACGGTGCATGAACACCCTAAACTTAAAATAGTTGTTTGCCCTAAAGCGACACACTAAAACTCTAAATGACACTTATGTAGAAGAAAACATACAAACTCAAGCAATAACATGGCTTTCTCAATAACGTTCTTCACTCAAGCTCAAGCTCAAGAAATAACATGACTTTCTCAATCAAGTCCTTCACTCAGTGCAAATCATTCAATTTAGACTCAATAAGCTAACTCATATGGATCAAAACATGACATAGAGGGACCAATAGATATCATCACATACACTTTCAACAATCACCAAGGTACCAACTCTCAGACAATGTAACTAATGGTCTCACTTCAAAAAAATCCTTTTTCACATAATAATAAGATATTCAAGCTTAAGGATTCAGTAAACACTCACTCCCAAATGTGAATTTAATAAATTTAGTGCTCAATACAATATACCTGCCCTTATTTTCACTGCAGAACCTTTCCATACTAACAACTAGGATCACTATAGGACTTTCTTAGCTTGTAACGTAGGCAGGCTCAAGGTCAGGTAGGATATATTAAGGTATTTTTAGTGACTTTTCTAGTCTCCTTAACATCGAATTGTCTATTGATCTCTTTTCTCAACCATTTCTGACATGATTCTATTTCCAGCTGTTTTCCTTGACCTTCTTTAGCATAGATGTGACTTTACTTTTTCATTCTTATTTCTAACTTTTTTTTTACTTCTTCTTTCTCTGTTTTAAGCCTCATTATCACTTTTTGTTTGTTCCTTTTAAATTAAGTCACATCTTTTTCTATCCTTTTTCTTCTGCACATAACTCTTTTTAGACCCTTTCATTTAGTTTCCTTTTTCATATCCACCCTCAATTTCTGTATTTTGCATGAGTTGAGGTGCAAAATGTCCGTTGTTGGACCATGGTTGAGATTAAGGTATCTTCTGAATCAGCCACCCTCAATTTAGGCTTTTGGCCTAAGTTAAGGTGCATATATCGAAGGAGGAATTATGGCCAAATAGTCTTTTATGGAAAGGGAGTTAGGTGTATTGAAAGAAGTGATCTAGATTAGGCTCAAACATTGGGATCAAAAGGGAGAATTTTTTTTCTTTTGGTTGGATCATTTTAGTCTTAAGTTGAATTGTTAGAGCAACGTCCTATGATCATTTTTCAGTTCGAATTGTACATTTTCTTAACATGACCAACCTGGCATGTTCTAGATTGGCACACACTACATGAACATACAAAAGCATCTCACATATTCTCTTCACATTGTTTTATTATGGAAGCACCTAGTTCAAGTTTTAGCTTAAGCAGTCTATATTACTAGTTCCAATCATATCATATGAAGATCCAACACATTCAGACTATAGATTTAGCACATTTAAAGAAAATGGACAATTATAATTTCATGTTTTTTATTCCATTATGCTCTCATTCTTTCTATCTACTTCTACACATACAATCCTACACATGTCGGTTAAAAAAAAAAGTAAAACCATCGCTTCGAGAAAAAAGTCAAGAAAATACAAAGTGAGTGTTATTATTTGGGTTACTCAGACTTTACCCAATCACTCATAACCGATTTACCCCACCCCAGATAAAATTGGTGCAATTTCCCTCAATGCACAAAAACAAATCAAACATTATGTGAAGCAAACATGTGGCGCATAAGATTCGCTAACCAATCAAAAAGCGGGTGGTTCCAATTCCCAGAACTGACTGGATCAGCAATAAGAATGTCATTAGTAAGGCCAACATCAATAGTGGGACTACCCCTTAGTAGAGCCCCTCAGATCAGATGGACCAACACATATATCACGGGCCCTCTACTGCTGCATCTCCTTATTAATAATCGACATCAGTATCTGAATTGTACTCAAAAGAGCAGTGGCGCTTCCCAACCACACGAGAAGGATCGGGTGGTGGAAAATTATCACCAAAAAGTGTAGACATCACTGGATCTTCATCCTCAACCGCAGGTGCAGTCTCGAGTACAGTGACAACAGGGGCTAGATGATCATCCACATAAAAAAGGAACCTAGCCAACTCTGTCTAGAAAGAAGTAACATCAATAGTGGGTAAATGCCTCTCTAGTATTGGCAGATGAAATGCATCTAGCCTTTTGTCGAGCATCTTAATCTTGGAATCCTTCATCTGCTCAATATGAGCCTTAGAATCCTCAAAAGATCGTTGCATCCAGGGTCCATGTGCTATATTAACATAGCCATATGGGCCTCCAACCTGTAGACTCGAGCAAAAGGAAATAAAGTTGACCCTGAAGGGAGAGTGGCTCGGGAGATCTCTCAGCCTTACTAATGGCGGTGAAAGGGGGAGCCTGTGTATCCTCTCCAATGGGAGGCATGAAACTATTTGCAATATGCTCAACCTAGATCTGCTCCACATCTCTGAGAAAATTAACACCAACGAAAGTTAAGTAAACTTGTGGTCATGGTTCTTCAAGATTAAAATCATCTTTAATAAAGCCAGTTTCCAGAGTGTTCGCTGCCTCAACCAACTTATCATAATGCCAAATATAAACTTATCATTTTAGTGTTTGTGTTTATTATGTTTTGTGATAGATTATATAGTGAAAATGAGGTGTAAAGATGATGTTTCCTTCTTATTTTAGTGAGCCGAGTCTAATAAGAATGGGAAGGGTATGAATTATTTATTGGGTCAAAATTTAGTGTGTATCCTAGTTGTCAAGATTAGATGGTGGAATGAGTGTCATGTGTCTTGCCAAATCCAAATATTAACTCTAGAAGGTGTTTGTGGTCCCTTAATGGTGGGGGCTTTTTTTCCCATAATGTAATGAAGGGTACTAATGGTCTATTTCACACAGTTTAAGGGGAAAATTTGATCATTTTCCGTTATTATTATGTTAATCTTAAATTTTAGTTAAAACTTAACATAAATATCCATTTCCATTTCCTTATACCCATATTGGTTCTTCTTTAATTGAGTTACTCGAGAAGATTTGGTGTTGTCCCCACCAAGATAACTTAATTTAGTCCATAGCCGCCCTATTCTTTTTTATTTATTTTGTAGGTTTATTCTAAGAAAAAGTCAAAACGTGAGGTTGTCTTGTGGTGTCAGGGGCCTGGTTAACACTTAAAAAACTTGGGGGATAAAATACAAGTTTTAAAAAATCATTTTCTTCCCAACACTTCAAATATTTAATAAATTTAATCCCTCCAAAAATAAAGTACAATCCTAATATTGAAAAAAATTAATATATTGGTTATTAGAAACTCATTTCCAATGAAATCTCACAATTTTCTTCTACAATGTGGCTTTTGATCTTCCATTTACCAGCTTTCTTGATATCATAAACCTCTATAAAACACCTTTCTCGAAGAACTAAGCTTTCCAATCTTCTGTTACTTTAACCATAAAAAAACATAAGATCCTATAATAGTTCCTGAAGATTTCAAACGAAGTGAATTGGGTCTATTTTGTTCAATATTCTACCCCAACTTCAGTAGAATCTTGTTCAATATTCTTCCTCTCACCTAAGTTTAGTCGTAATTCCAGTAACATTTAGCCCTATATGATTTTTAATTGTGGTAGTGTAGAGAAGTTTATATTTTTGCAAACCTTTTAAAATTTGACCCTTTTTAGTTTAGGTTTCTGATTCAACGTCGTTAATGACGTTTTGTTTCGGATAATGCATAGAAATTTTTTTGAAAATATTATGTTAGCTATTTGAAACGTTTATTGTAATTTTATTGATTTTATAGTTCTATGATTGCGATTTTACTTTCTATTTTTGTTTGAACTACTACTTCTTTTATGTTTGTTTTAAATGTAAGCATTGATTGTGCTAATAGACTAGTGTTGATTTTTTTGACATGACAGTTTTATTTTTGCTTGTATGTATACAGTATGGCTAAAACAAGAGGCGGCATCATGAATTAGTCAGGTCTTAATGCTTCTAAAAATAAGAAAAGGAAAGTTGAATTTTACAAATCTTCAAAAAAGAAAAAAAATTGTGGAAGAACATTAGTCAAACTCTAACTCTGATATAATGGTCGATATTGAAAACTACAAGGACAATAGTGCCCAAATCTAGTGATGATGTTGAACCTAGTAATGATAAAAGTGATAGTGAAGATGAGAGTAATGGAGATACCCAACCTGGTGATGAGATGCAAAAGACATTTGTGGTAAGTCGTATGATTTAAAGACATGGATTGATGAAATGGGATTGTTTCCAGCAATAAATTAATGTTAGAGAAAGGATGGTTGTTTATCGTAAATAAATTTTGTAGATCAAGAAACAATTTATTATGATTTTAAAGGTACTTCTTTTGGACATTTGAGGCATATTCCAGAACATTTCAAGTTCAATGGACTGATGGTCCATATATATTGTTGCAACATGTGAAAAGTGATAAAAAAATTACATGATTTTTTTTTCTGTGTGAATGATAAGCATGATGATTTTGTCATAAGAGAATTTGCATTGATTATGGGGCTGAATTGTTCAGCATACCCCGTGATACAAAATTGAAAAACTTCTTGAAAAGGGATAGAAATTTTACTACAAGGTAACTAAGAATAAGTCTATCACTGCTACAAAATTGATGTGTTTGATCAACGGTTCCAAGTTGAGTAAGGAGCAAAAGTTGAAGTGCTCGTTGGTATTGTTCACCCACACGATGTTTCTTGCCCATGATCAATCTAAAATTGTTAATTCAAGCCACATTAAGATGGTGGCTGACTTAGATTTCTTCAATAGTTATCCATGGGGGGGGGGTGAGAGTTTTAATTTAACATTGACGTATCTAAAGAAAAAAAATCAATTTGAAGAAGCAAAATAAAGTGTTTAATCAAAGAGGAAATGCATTGTATGCTCTGTATGGATTTGCCTGGGCATTTCTGGTACTTCTTATAAATTATTGAGTTAATTTAGATAAATTTTTAAATATTTGTGTAGTATCTTATAGCCTACTTTAATTTATCTTTTATTCTATTAATTTTAGGTTTGGATATATGAGTGATTAATGTCATGTAATATTAGTATATATGGTTTTTTGTAAGTTGTGCACCCATACCGCACACCTACTATCCGTGAGACAAAAAAAGAATTATGTGGCTACATTAAAGCCACATGTGGACAAAGTGAACCTATATTCCTCGATGCCTTAAAGGAAAATTTTAAAGGCATGATTGTCTTTATTTCATCAATAGAGAATGTGGTGAGTATTTAAATGATCACAATCCTAATCTACCTTGTGAGAATTATGTACCAAGTACTTCTAAAGATGAAAGACTGTATGAGCGTGTTGCATCGATCGAGCAATCAATGGTGGAAATTGTTTTTTATGTATAAGAGGAAAAATTGAGAAGAAATGAAAAAAAAACAAGAAGAAAAAGGTAGATAATTTTTATATATTATTTCTGTAAAATAATTTATTTGTATTAATCCTTAGCAACTGATCTTGCAATCCACGATGACAACTTTTCAGCACTAATAGTTAATGACGAGATTCTTCCAACAATTACAATCGGTGATGATCTTGCTTGAGTTGATGAATACTTTGCTGAAGAAGTTTGATGAAGAGATTAAGGAGGAGGAGATGAAAGAAGAAGAAAAAGAACAATATTAAGAGAACTTAATCGAAAGGAAGAGGAAAAGCTCGAGGAGAACGACGAACAAAAAGAAAAAGAGATGCAAAAAGAAAAGAAAGAAGAAGAAAGTGAAGAGGAGAAGCCAGAAGAGAAGAAAAATGATGAAAATGAATCAAGTGGAGAAGAGACAAAAAACAACAAGAGGAGAAGATAACAAAGAATGAAGAAACGGAAAAATTTGAAGAAGAAGAAGACTTTGTCACTGATGTGGAAAATGAAGTTGATGTGATGGGTATAGTGATCGAGCTTAATGTTTAGGTTGATAATGATGAGGAAGACATTCTTGGTAAATGGTGTTTTAAGACAATTTGAAATAGTTATTTTTTGAAGACAACTGGTTTTTCCAATAGTTGGGTTTTACCTGGTTTGAATACAATTCGCTTTTTGAGATACTTGGTTTTTAAAGACAATTAATTTTTATAATAGTTAATTCTTAAGAACATGGTTAAAGTGGTTTGTTGTTTTTTGTTTTTGATGACAAAAATGTACATATGACTGTTTAAAATATTTTATTATGAATGGTTTTTAAATATTTTATTAATCTATGTCTTAATAGTATGAGATTTTTCTATCATTGTTGATTTATTTAGTAGTCAATTATCAAAAATAAACATGAATGTCTAATATTATAGATTGCTATCAATGTTGATCTATAACATTATCGATCAAAAATTAAAGACATACGAGTGTAAAAAATGGAGAGAAATACTTTATTAATTCAACACTACGTTCCTGTTACACATTGTTACTTATTTTCATAAAACAAACACAAAAAATAAACCACACAATATAGCTTTTGGGCGGTTTTTTTTCTTCTGCCAAAATCAACATTTCTTGTAGTTGATCACTATCTATTTCAACATCATTTAGCAACACTCTCAAGTGATTCCTCTACTCTTCGGATTATTTTAAGACAATCATTAGTAGATCCCTATTTTCTTTGAATTCTCATACCTTTTTTAATATTTCAAATTTTGTAACGCCTTAAAAATTTGATGGGATACTTGTTGATGATTTATGTTCAAGCCACCAAAAAAAATATGCCAATTGCACAATTAAAGAATTATCAACCTGGATTTGTAGCGGTGTGATGTCCTCAACGAAGAGGGATTAGCACAATGACAATTGTAAGACTTTTTCGCATTGGATGTTTGAGAAGCTTGACACATTGTAAAAATTGAGGTGTTTGAGTTGTTATGAGAGTTTGAGTTGTTTATGAGGGATACATTCCTTTCATACAACAAAAAAATTAAATGTTATTATGGAAAATTAGCATTTGAATTTTTAGTACCGTTATGAAATTTGTATGTAAAATTATGTATTAATTGTCATAACCCAAATCCCAACTAATCAACATGCATTCACATGTTCGAGTTCAATCTAAGAAGAGAAACCATAGCCTACCTGAACGCAGATCACGCGCGCTCCAAGATTCACTCCCCGGATCTTTTACTTTCTAAAAGGCCACGAAACGTTGATACACTATCAGAAATAGAGTCACAAAGTTATTACAGTCATTTAAACACTAAAATCGCAAGAAACGGAGACGGGTCAATTTCACGGTCAAAATGGAAAAAGTGAGATCCGCGTTGAGAAATCCCGAATTAACCCCAAATAAAAGTCCTAAATAACTCTCAAAACATGTATGCCATAATGGAGCACAATTCAGGACTCAAAACAGTCCCAACATGAACATGCAACAAAAGAACCCAAATTCTAAGCTAAAAATCAGCAACTATGGCAGCAGCTACTTATAAGATTTTACAAAAAATGAAGCTCCAATAGCAAAAACCAACCACACCACGACGATCCTCACGAAAAACCCCACAATATAGGCTTTTGAATCACTTGATTCGGACCTAAAATGGCCAAGAAATCACCTTCTAAAATTTCTCAAAACTTGTGCTCGAAAATGAGCTATGACAGCAGTTAAAACCCAAAATTTACCTCAAATGGGGTCCCCAAATCAGATTCCAAGCTCACCAATGCGTTGCCCTTGAAAAATCTCACAACTTAGCCTTTTGAATCGCCCAATTTGGAGTTGTATAGCTCAAGATATCAAGATTCCAAAGTAAGACACAAAGCTGAAAGTTGGGTTTTTATAGGGGCTGCACCAGATTCAGCTTTGCCTACTTTCTTTAAAGTCTCCGACGGGTGCTCGGAATCCGTTCGGAACCTGATAAAAATAAAATAGATATGCTACCCTACAAAAGTCGACATTCCGGACTCAAAGGCTCAGTCGAAATTTTCATCAGAGGTCATCTCGATAAAATGTGAGTCCCACTTCTATTGGCCATTTTAAGTCAAAAATCACAAAAGGGCTCGGAAATATCAAAAACCTCAAAACCCGAAAGAAGGGTCAAACTAGACCAAACTCGACATTCCGGAGCTAACCGCTCTGACGGAATTCTCATCCGAGCGCGTTTACTCAGAATGTTGACTAAAGTCAACCTTAGCCTTTAAACTTAAAGTTAAAACGCCTAATCCCACCAACTCACACTGAAAACTTTGGGAGTCATGTCGACAATGCTACTAGACTAAAATGACCCTTCCGAAACTGATGGAATTGTCAGAATTGGATTATGATGTCATCTTCTTGAACTTTTGATCAAAAATGATCGTTCAAGGTTCATAAGCTCCAAAAATACTAAAACTCCTACAATAACCAAACGAATGACCAGGTGACCGATCTGTCAGTCCCAGCAAGTCATAAATGACTTGGAATCGCTATAGGAACGCTCTAAACGATGTACAGAATATAAAACACTAAAAATGATAATAAGGGTCATTACAATATCCACTACTAAAAAGAACTTTCGTCCGCGAAAGTAAGGGTCAAGAAGTACCTGAAGGCTCAAACTAGCCGGGAAACTGCTCTCGCATCTCCTGCTCGATCTCCCAGGTAGCCTCCTCGACTGAACGATGCCTCCAACGGATCTTAACAATAGGAATGGCTCTCGAGCGCAATTTTCTCACATCTCTGGCTAGGATGGCAACTGGCTCTTCTACAAATGTCAAATGATCAGCCCTTATACAATCGATGTATTTATATGTACATGGTGTGTGTATGACCAATTAGATTTACCATTTGACATTGGTAAGGTATATTCGAGTTTATATGTAAAAGGATTTTTGATACTGCATCTACTAAAATATGACGCTTATATCAAGACCAAAACTAGTAGAATTCAAAAAAGACAACAATCAATTAATAATAATGTAAAGGGAAAATACACAAGTATCCCATCTATCTATGCTCAAAATCTTAGAGACACACTTATACTATATGTACTAAGGTCCTATGACCCCCCTTAACTTATTTAATTAATAATTTTCTATCTCTTTTTGACCTACGTGGCACTATTTTGTGGGTCCAAAGCTGATTGACTTTTTTTCAAGCTAGTGCCATGTAGGCCGAAATGGGGTAGAAAACTTCTTATACAATAAGTTCAGGGGGTAATAGGACTTTAGTATAGTATAAGTGTGTCTCTGAGATTCTGGGCATAGGTTGAGGGGGTACTTTTGCATTATTCCTAAATTATATTTTTAAAAATTATTTAATTAAATAAATTTAAACAAGTCGTATGATCATGTTAGAGTCAACATAAATTGGGTATGGTGATTAGAGATGTATGAAAAAGAATTGTGGTTATACAATCAACATCAGACCAATGTTTGAGAAAACATAAGTATGTTGTAAGAATGTCACTTGTTATGTGTTGTGACTTGTGATACAATTAACATCCTTAGAATAAACTTGTTATCATCTATGAGTCTACATAATTTGGGCGTGACAATAAACAATGTGTGGTTGAATAACATGTGATCATCTCATAACATATTCATGTTTTCTCAACATTTTTCTAATAATTTTGATTGTATAGCCAAAACTCTTCCTCATACATCTATAATCACCACATCCAATATATGTTCACGCTAACATGATCATATAACTTGTTTAAACTTATTTAATTTTATAATTTAAAAAATATAATCTATTATTAATTATTTATTGTATTTTTAAATTCTACTTGTTTTGGTCTATATATAATTTTAATATTCTAGTAGGTGTTGTATCGACAATGCTTACAAATAGATATAAAGTCGAATAGACCTTACGAATATAATAGTGTAAATATTATTTGCCATACAAACAACACATATAGATGCATTTATTGTATATGGGTTCTATATATTTTGACAACTACTATATATTTTCATATACAAATTTCAAAAGTAACATGAAAAAATTAAATGAAAGGTGTTAAATAAGTCTTGGTTTGGTTTTTGGTGATAGATTGACAAAAAGCTGGTCAAATCATCTTTAAAATGTAATTAAGTAAATTTGGGACCAAACAGATATTTTTATAACTTTCTAATCTTTTTTAAGATACAAAAAAAACACTTCATTTTTTTCAAATTCTATAATTCTATCCAAACCATAATTTTTTTTTTAAAAAAATAGGATTTTCTCTTTTTTTTCTCTCAATGGTCTCTCTTCTCTTCTTCTTCCTCTTTAGAAAATCTGGAAGTTTGACTATCAAAACAAATATTCTTCCCCATTATCTTATCTTTCTTCTCATCTCCGGTCGTGATGGATAAGTCATTTTTTGAGAGATTTACAATTTTGGAACAATAATAAACTTTTTTCTTGGGTTAACGAAGAATAATTCGTTCTATAGATGTGAAAAATTATAATAGTGTAATGATACTAATTATTTATTTTTTTAGAAAGAAAATTAATTAATCCAGAAAACCATAATTTGAGAAATGTATATGTAATGTTAACATTCAGTGAATATTCTTTGTTATTTTTGTTGTTTTTTTTGTGACCATTTTTTCATACTATTTATGAAATATAGTTTTGTTAAGTTGTACACAAATATTTGAAGTGTAGGAGATTGAAAAAATATCTATCTCAATCACTACCTATAATTAATGAAAGAAAAAAACAATGTCTACTGCTATGTATCACACTCAAACCCAAAAGGTAAGGAGAACAACAAGGAAAAGGAGAAGGACCTAGAGATGGAGAAGGAGTAATTGAAAAAAGAAAGCGAAAGAGAAAGAGAAAAAAGTGAAGTCGTCAATTGTGACGTGAAGCAGTACTATCCACCATTGATTAGATTGATGGTTATGTATACCATTGTGAATTACTTTTTTTGTTGATAAGTTGTATGAAACAATTGGTGAAATGTTTATTTTTGTTGATAATGTTAATGGTTTTTTGGTTAAAGAAATGTCAATTATGATGGAAAAGATGAAATGTGGTATATGTGGCAACATATATAACCTATGTTGTAAAAAATACCAAAGAATTATCTACATGTGCCCCAACAGAAAGGATATATGTGGTAATATATGTCACAAAAAGAATATATGTAGCAACATATGTCACAGAAAGAATATATGTAGCAACATATATCACAGAAAGAACATATGTGGCAACATATGTCACATAAAGAAGATATGTGCCAAAATATGTAACAGAAAGGAAATATGTGGCAACCTATGTCACAGAAAGGAGATATGTGGTAACATATGTCACAGAAAGAAGATATGTGTCAACATTTCATTATTATCAATTGGTGTTTGTGCCAACATATATAACGCTTGTTGTAAAAAGAACTATAAATTTATCTGCATGTACCCCAACAGAAAGCATATATGTGGCAACAGATGTCACACTATGAATTATAAAAAAAAGTAAAAAAGTAAAATAAAAATGTCTAAAACAATCGTCCCTTCATTTTTCCTCTCTCCTTTCCTCTATAAAAGGTCATTTCGTTTCATATTTAAAATTTAATTTATTTTTACTAATTTTTATTTTCCTTTCTCTCTTTCCTTTCTCTCATTCCATTATTTTTTTACAAATCAAATTATTGCTATGTTTTCTACAACATCAGTGGTAATATGTTGAAATTTACTTTCACAATAAAGCATCGTTGCCCTCATCATTTCTAGTTTATTGTTTATATCTTCAAAGAATAAATATAATAGTTACTGGTTTTAAATCAGGACTTTTTTAGTGGTTTTTATCACTTATTTGTTTGTAGGATGGTTGGGTTGTTATTCCTTTTAAAATATTATCAGAAAAAATATACATTTTAAGATGTATGTGTTGCAATATATGACATGTCTGTTGCAATTTTTCCAACAATACGTGCATATGTTGTCACATATGTTACTTCAAGTTTTACTTAATAGATAATTGAGCGATTTAGGAATGGGAAAATGTCAAATTAGATCAAATTCTAGTAATTTGGACTATAATTAAACAATAAAAATATGTTATAACACTTGGAACAACAATTTACATGGGTGTTGTATAACCATCATATGAAGTTACTTGGTCATTGTTTGATGAATTAGTGATATGATAGTCTTTGTAAAAATAATTGATAAAATTGATGAAACTTGTTGTATTAGATCATATTTTTATTCTTAGACATGTTGTATGACTATATATTAGGGTTAAATGTTGAATTACGTTATAACATAATTAAATTAATCCAAAGACAGTTTATGACATACATATATTGCCACATATGACATGACTGTTGTAATTTTTCCAACATGACGTGTATATGTTGTCAATTATGTTACTTCAAAAATAGGTTAATCAATAAATTAATTTAATTGAGAATGGAAAATGTCAAATTGGATCAAATTTTAGTACTTTAGACCATAGTTAAGTAAACAAAATATGCTATAACACTTGGAACAACTATTTACAAGGGTGTTATATCACTATCACATGAAGTTACTTGCTCATTGTATGATGAACTAGTGATATGATAATCTTTGTAAAAATAATTGATAGTATCGAGGAAGGTTGTTATATTAGACTATAATTTTGTACTTAGACATCTTGTAGGACTATATATTAGTGTTACATGTTGAGTCAGCTGACAATTTAATTGAATTAACCCCTCAAAGACCATTTTATGATATATATATATATATATATATATATATATATATATATTGCCACATATGATATTTCTGTTGCAATTTTTCCAACTGAACGTGCATATGGTGTTACATATGTTATTTCAATAATGGATTAATCAATAAAATGATCAATTTAGAATGCAAAATGTCGAATTGGAAAATTTTTTAGTACTTTGAGCAATAATTATGCAATAAAAATATATTATAACACTTGAAATAACGATTTGTAAGGGTTTTATATAGATATGATATGTAGTTACTTGGTCATTGTATGATGAACTAGTGGTATGATAGTCTTTGTAAAAATAATTGATAAAATTGATGAAGGTTCATGTATTAGACCATAATATTGTACTTAGACATTTTGTAGGACTATATATTAGTGTTACATATTGAATTAGGTGACAATTAAATTGAATTAGCCCCCAAAAGATCATTTTATGATATAGTTATGTTGCCACATATGAATTTCTAGTGCAATTTTCCCAACAGAACGTGCATATGTTGCCACGTATGTCACTTCAAGGGTGACTTAATCGATAAATTGAGCGATTTATGGATAAAAAATGTCAAATCAGAAAAAAATTTAGTACTTTGAATCATAATTAAGTAATAAAATTATTATATACCACTGGAAACAATAATTTACAAGGGTATTATATAACTATCGTGTCAGCTGCGACATGTACGTCATATGTTGCCATATGTCTAGCTTATATGTTGCAGCTTGTGTAAGTTATATGTTGCAGCTTGTGTAAGTTATATGTTGCAACATATGTCTATTAAGTCGCTATTAAATAACCTTTCTGTTGCTACATATGACTTTAATTTGTTCCTATACTCAATTGTTGCATTATATTGCAGTCTGTTGGAAACGCGAATGAAAAGTATTAAAAAAATTGCAGGTGCACAGATTGTGATGAATGATTTCAAAAAAAATTTAATTTTACATATAAAAACAATGGTATGTGACCCTCAATATTTAAGAAGTAATTTTAATTCATAGCAAACAAAGTTTGTTCCATTGATTAAATTAGTTAAATCTGATTCAAGAAGAAGAAAAGAAGAAAGCTCAAGGACTATCAGCCAAGACCAACCATGTACGAAAAAAAAAAAGATAAAGAGAATGGGAAAAAAGACAATCAAGCAAGCAAGAATGAAGAAGAAGAATACGACGATAGGTGCTGGAAAATATTTGTTTTCCCTTTAGGTACAACTTGTTGGTGAGTTCCCCCAATTTTAATTCCCACAAAAATTGGTTAAATTAGGTTTTAGTCAATTTACCTTTTTACCCTTCATTTAATTCAATGGATCAAACTGTGAACTTATAAACTTGAGGGAAAATTCACAATCCTTAATCATTAATTACAATATTGTCACCTACACCCAATACTTAAGACTTATATTAGCGCCCATCTTTTATTTTGAAACCTTACTGTCACTTTTTTTTAAAAAAAGTCCCCAGTAACATATGGTTTTTTGATAATATTTAACGATTGTTTGGTAGAGTGTATATTAAGATAATTTTTGTATTAGTCATTTTTCGATAAGTTATACTTAGATTACTATAGATTGATTTGGTGAATTAAAAATAGCATACATGTTAATAATAATAATACACATTCATTAAAATACATAACTTTAGATTATGACATTTTTTATACAACACTTGCTTTTTACCATGAATTTTCATATATTAATAATACACAATTTAATTGAGAATTGGTGGATTCGATAATACACATTAATAGGTAGCATACAAAATGTATGTCATCTTTTGATTGATCTATATTAGATCATGACTAATTACGATAATAGCTAGAACTAAATTGATCAAAATGTTGGCAGCAAATAAAACAATAGTAGCTAAAGACTCGGAGGTTGGAATAGGTAAAGAATCCTCTACAGGTATAGAATCGACGTCCACCTTCAGGGATGTATCCACCGTGGCTTCTCTCCTTCGGTCAACCTCTTTTGGAGTGTATTTGGTCTTAGTGTTCCAAATATTAGTGGAGAAAGATGAGGTAATCTCAATATTTCTAAAATCATCTTGGGTTACCCCAACACGCCGTCATAACTCTATGATCAGAATCGAGAATGGCAAGGAGGTTTGACTGTACTCTTCCCTCATCGCCATTTTCTAGTCTATTAAAAGTCCCAGGTCGATGCTCCTTTAGGATATGATAGCTCCAAGGCATGCTTATTTAGGATGTCCTGGAATAGACTCATTTTGGGATGGCATTATGGTGTCTCTGCGAGAAAGTGGTGTTATTTGAGAATATTTAGTTAAGTTGAATTTCGATCTTCTTAGTCACAGTTTGACTTACTTAATCTTTAGTTTTGGTTTATGTGTTGCTTTTTTTACTAGAGAATTGGAGCATATTTCGTAGAAACAGTGATCTAATGGACAACCCTTATTTGACATTAATGATTTTTAAGGATAACATCCTAAATTTCAAACAATTGGAGGGCAAAGCCATTTATGAGTTATGGCAAAGGGGTAAGACTCTATTGCATCAATGCTCAACTCATAGAATTCCAGATAATATGCTTCTAGAATGCTTCTATTGGGGGCTTGGCCCTGAAAATAGAGTGGTGGCTGACAAACTCTTCAGGTAGTTTGATTCTAAAACCCTATGAAACAGCAACCCAACTCCTTCATTGTGTTGCCAAGAAAAAACAAGAAGATTGAGAAGGACATATCTTTGCCACATTGTTGACAGAGTTGGATGCCTTGATCAAAAGGTTCAAGGACATGGAGGTAATGTCCAAAAAGAAGTACAAGTACATTCCCTCTCACGATTGCCAAAAAATGAAAAAATAGAATGGGGGACACATAGAATATATAGTCTTGCCCATTCTTCACAAATTCGAAGAACACAACATACTGTTTAGTGAAGTAAGAGAGAATGTCTTCATGATGAATCAGATAAAAACCTCTCACGCAATGTTCATTCAACTTCTAGAGACCTGAATGGACCGAGTGTGGTCTTATCTCTATCCACAAAAAAACGGTGGGTGGCCTTATGAAAATGAGGCAAACCACACTAATGGAACTTAAGCTGGGACTTGCGTCTTCCCACAATGTTAACCAAGGCGCTTCTTTGGAGGAAATCCAAGTTTTTATTTGTTTACGTTTTAAGTTGAAAATGGTGTGTTAATTGTGTAGGTCAAAATGTGGAAAGTGTTTGAAAATTAAATGTAGGTGAGACACAAGTCTATTCGCCACATCACCAAAGTGTTAAGTGTGCCTAATTTGAACCGTCATTTGTCCCAAGAAAATTGGAAACTGGGTTCTGTAAAACTCTACGAGCCCAGGAGCTGGTTGGCGAGTTACTAACTTAGTTCGCGATAAATACTTTGTCCACCATTTCAACCCTCATAATAACTAGAGGTCCAGTAAAATTCGGTAAGGTGAGTGTCCACTCAATGAATTCCCAATTGGGTTGGTGAGCAGGATTAATGCTGCAAAATAGTTGACAATTATGGCCAAAGGTTCAAAAGTTTCAAACTTTTTTACTTCCACTCACTTTTAATCTTCCCAAACTCACACCCGCACTTTAATTACCTATATTCTTGCATTTGTACCATGTTTTAGTCGTTCAAATTGTGTTAGGAGTGGATTACATTGTCGCCTAACATTTCAATAACAATTTAATCAGCATCTAAGGTTGGTATTCCGAACCTTGAATTTATTTTTGGAATTTTGTACCCATTTGCAATGATTTTATCCTGTTGAAGTGTGTTGGGCCTCTTTGATATGATTAGGATATTTGGTTGCCTATTTTAATTCGATAATCTCATTCATAATGCCTTTAATGTTGATTCTCATAATTTTATGTCATAAAATAAATTAAAATTTCAAGGGTTGTGCTTTTATGTCATTTGATCTAGTTGGGTGAAGTTTAAGTAACTAGTAGCTATGTCAAATCATGAATTTGCCCAATAATAAAGCGGGTGACATCATTTTGAAGGGCAAAACCCATCAAATGACCAAATTCAACTAAACCAAGAGAAGTCTAAGTATCCCAGGATAATGGGTGCATAGGATTTTGTTGGAATTTGATGTGCGTGTTTTGATTTTATTTTAGGGGTTTGCAGGGTTGAATTCTAGATGTTGGATTAAAAGTAAGCATGTTGGGTAGTTTGGTGAGTTGCATTGAGCTCACTGAACGACTTGGAATTTCATCAAAGTACTCTATCTTGCCTTTAGATTCATGTTTTACTTAAAGTTTGGCTTTATAACTTTCAACGAGAAGTTTGAAGTCGCTGAAGGCACTCGGTGACTCGCCAAAAGTCTTTTTTATCACCCTTTGTCTACACCCTTGTATCATAAATTGTAATTTAAATTTTTGGGGGCTAATACTTGCTCTCCAAAAGATGTCACTGATCAGCCGAAAGGTGTTCCCTTTGCCAACTTGTCAAATCGTATTGACCATTTTAAAGCCAATCCTTTTGTCTATCCCAATCTTACTTGACAAAGTTATTCGGTGACTCCCCATTCTGATCGGCGAGTCTGTCTGCAACTATGTTTTTGTGATTATGCTTCTAATGCTTCAAACTTTTCCTTGATAGTGTTGCTTACATATCAAGACCTAAGATTGCTAGTAGAGACATGGCACCCCGAAAGAAGGCCTACGGGATTAGGACAAATTAGGATGCATATGCATCCAGAGGCAAAGTGACCAAACTTCCCACATCTAGTGGAAATGGACAAGGAAAAGGGAAGCACATGCGTCACCTGAGACCAGCTTCGATAGTGACAGTATCTATGCCATCCACCTCACTACGTCTGAGAGTGAGGGTGAGATCTAGGAGCCCCACATTGAATCTTTTAGTGATGATGAGCTTATAGTAGCACAGAGGGAAGAGCTACGATCAAAGATGATGAACGGTCCATCTAGGATCAAAATTCCTCTGCCTTCCACTACTTCTCCTTCACCCCCATCACAGTTTGTAGTTCTAAAACCTCTTATATAGGGTCCCTCTCATAATCGATGAATAGATTAACGACTAAGGGGTTGAGGTAATTATTACGGAGAAATGTCTATCCATGGATTGGGTGATCAATAGGTACTCCGGGATAATAGATTGCCTGAAATATCATAAATTTTAGATCTTCACCAAACCTTGTGGCCCGTATATTCCTAGCGAAGTTAGGTTGTTCTATAGTCTGTACATTGCATTATACAACATGGGAAAAACTCGGTAACTAAATTCAAGTTTGTCAACAATGTGGTTGTCAGAGGCCAGATGGTAAAGTGTGTTAGTAATGCTATCAACACTCTTTTGGGCAATTCCACACGTATTGATAATGATTGTCAGCATATGATATGGACAAAGATGTTGTACAATATAAAGAAACGGTTAGCACCACTAATTTCAAATGTGGTTGGAGGCAGGGGCTCCGATAAAAGAGAAAGACTTAAACGTAGCTACAAGGTTCTAGTTTGACTTCATTAACAGAATAATTATGCCATCTTAGATGAGTCAAATCTTCACCATTTTAAAGAAGCATGTATAGGCTGCATCATTGATGGGACAAGACTTAATTTAGATATGATTATGGCACATAAGATGGTAATAAGGGACAAAAAGCAACAAAATTCTCTCCCCTTCAGTATTAATCACAGAGTTGTACAGAAAAGCACAGTTCATGTAAATGCAAAGAACAATGTTGAAGTGATTCCCACATCCTCTACAAATATCATAAGGGTTGAGGTAGAATATTTGAAAGGTAAGGCAGAGAAGAAAAAGAAGGCATCCTCGACTGACTCTTCCCTTGTTGTAGAGGCAGACTCACTACCTGCAGAGGCACTTTTGCTACTCCAGCCCTGGCACTTCACGTAACTCTGGTGTGTTCGAATATGGTTTTTATTGAAAATTTGAGTCTCTGTATCGATCAATATTCATGACTTAAATAGTTCTCATAATCGAACAAAAATGAATGCAAAGCTAGGATGAGGCCAAATGAAGTTACATACACAATATGTGAAATCTTTGCATCTTGTTGTGACTAGTAAATTATCAAATTGAGTCTCTTGTGAAGAGCATTGCACACTAGAGAAAATGTGGAGTCTCGTTTGACATTGGTGTCAATGTCATGTGTGATGAGCTTACCGTGAACTATGTGTGATGACACCTAAAATTTTCTCTGTTGGTCTTGTTGACTAAGTGATGAAATCTCTTGATATGATCTTAGAAAACTTTGATGAATGTGAAACAAGTTTACATCATACCTCTTTCGTGGCCAACCTTGTGAGTGTGTGATCTATGATTGAACACCCTTTGAGCCTTGACATTTTCTTCGAACATACTTGATGAAATTTTAATCTTTCCTGATCCATTACCCATAATTTTCATGAATTGTGGTTAGTTGGAATAGCCAACTTAGGTCAAAATCCTAAGTTCGAGGTGTAGTGAAAAGAGAAGGTAAATCATGAAGTGTAAAGAAGTCCCCCTCTACCCATGATTTTGAGAAAATTAGAACTCGTCCATGCAAAAATAAAAAAGAGATGACAAAAAGAATATAAAAAAGAATAAAAAATTATGGAATAAAGTTGTGAAAGTTCAAAGAAAATGAGGTTATAACAGTTCATGGTAAGTGAATAATGGGATGACTTGTGAGCGCGAATAAAAATGATGAAGAATAGGAAATAAAGTGTTATCACCACCCCATTTCATGAGGATTACAACCACTGAGCCTGATAATCATAACCTTTCACTCAGTCTTGCTAGAAGTATTAAAAAGACCTTTTTGATATTGAGTGAGTTGAAACAAGGGTTGATAGGAAAATACGGGCAAACCTAGGGGTGAATTGATGGATGATGTTCATCTTTGTTAGTGAGAGTATTTCATTTGATTTTAGAGCTTTCTATTGAGAAACGTTTTGTGTGAATATATAATCATTCTTTGTGGGGGGGCATTTGAATACCTTTATTGAGCTTGAACTCGCATTTCAAGCAAGTATTGTGAACTTGAAGTTCTTTGATAATGGTGAGTTACAACTTGAATCCCTGAGCGCAAAACTGATCTTTGCATGAGTAAGTTGAGACTTCTTATGTGCATTCATGATTGATTCTTGTGATGCACTATTTGAGACATCCATTTTTAACAGTTGAACTTGAGTTTTACTTGAGGAAAAACAAAAGTTTAAGTTGGGGTGGTTAATGAGTCCACTATTTGGACTCATTTAGGTCTTTATTTTAATAGATTATGATTCTCAAATGCATATTTTGTGCCAGTAAGCGATATAAATCCTTGATTTTCAGGTATTTGTATTGAGTAACAAAGCACATACACTAATGAGCAAAAAGGAACAGAGCTGAAAGAAAAAAAAAATAAGACATGAGGATCGCCTAAGCCATTAGGCGAGTCGCCACATGTCTATGGTCTCACCTAATGTTCCAATGTGCCAGGACCTAAAGGAGAAAATCAAGTAACAGATAGAATGAATCAGTGGGTGGGTCAGTAAACTATTCCGCAATGCAGTACCATATAACCTAAAGTTACAGAACATCAAGATGTTGAAGGCCAAAGCAAAAAGGTAATGGAACTGACCCAAGGGTAGATCACTTAGTGGATCAACTATCCTTACTTATTAAGCCAAAAGATTCTTCGTAACATATTTATTAGTGAATATAGATACAATTTTTAATTCTTAGTTTAGTATTGGTCATTTAACATCAGAGTTTCATTTATAGAACTAAGTATTTAGACAATATTTCCTAAGATTTGGAGATATGAATATTTTCATTTTCTAAGAAATTTGTTATGGGTATTGAAGATTCTTCAATTTAGACCATTGTAAAAATGAAATTAATCTTACCCGGTTTATGGAGACATAATTTGGTAATGTTTTCTACCTTTTTATGATGTATGGCTGAAAGCTCAATTTTTAGGGTGTGATTATGTGATTATGGGTTGATTTAGCTGTTGGGTATTGTTAATTAATAGCGTAAATGCTATTTAAAAGTTGTTTCATTAAGTAAAGGGTTGTAGTTGAAAATACAACTCTACCTTCATATTTTTGGCTGGCTCGAGAGATAGGTTAAAACCAAGATTACAGTTTGATGGTTTGTGGATATTGGGTTGTAATGGGTTCATCTTGATAGAATGAATCCTAAATCCTTTCCAACACATTCAGCTCGAGAGAGTGAATGTATTATAGTGGAGACTGTTCTTAATTGTTGCTTATTGGTGTTCGAGAGAAATCAATTTGATTCGGGGTGAATTGCTCGAGAAAGTTTATCTCTCACTAAAGTCTGGTTTATTCCGTGATTAACAACTATTCACTAGTTATTGCAATTACCCATTTGTTGACTTTAGCCCATAATCCAATCACATCCTATGACCATGTCTCTATATGTGTTACATTTGATTTATTTGTTGTTGTAGTTGATAATTACAATAAAAATAACCCCTGATATTTAACATTTGTGTCAGCCCAAATTTAAACTATGTTTTTATTTGTAAATATTTTTACTTATGACTGATTTGAGCATAATCGAATTTGGACATTGATATTCAAATCTGTACACTCCCGGGAATGAGTCAAACCCAATTTGTTGGGTGGTATACTAACTAACGGTCGCTGGGACTTTGAATTGGATGAAGTTTCCTGATACATGAAATTAATTATTTTGATATCACGTATCATGAGTCATGACACCATTATTTCTTAATCAAAAATGAAGCAATTAAAAACATGGGTTGCAACCCAAGCAGCTCCTAAGAAAACATCGTGATACCACACATCCTTATTCAAACTTTATTTTTGAAGTTGACCTTAATGCCACTAGGTAACCCTTCTTGTTCTTTCGATCGGAGATGAGGCAATACTTAACCCATGAGGGTTTCAATTAGCTTTATAGATCTAAAGTGAGAGCCAATCATCTGATTTAGCACTTAGACATTCTCCTTCATCTCTTCCATCACTCTATCATGATCATTGACCTTTTGGTGAAATATTAAAAGTGTATCCTCGACACGTCTACTCTCATTGTCCTTAGACTCTCTACGCTCATGAGGAGGTATGTATCAATCATTTCTTTTGCACTAAACATCAACCTCTAATATCTTTTGGGTCAAATCATCCAGCTGAGCTTATAATGGCTTTAAATAGTGGTCCTCCTCCATTTATTGATTTGCCTCAATCATTTGGAAAACTTTACTACCAATCATGCTCAATCTCTATTCAACAAGCACCACAAACCAAAACTAATAAATAAAGTACACCTACAACTAACAAGAAAAAAATTCAACTTAATATAACATTCTTAAATAACACAACTTCCCGAAGGTAGCGCCATTTTGATTTCACATATCAGGACACTTCATCAAATTTGGAGTGCCAACGATCGTTAGTCAGTATATCACCCAACCAATTGGTTTGGGATTGTTCCCACATGGAGTAGTACATATTTGAAAATCAGTAGCTAGTCAAATGTGAATATGCTCAAATCTGTCATTGCTAAAAACATTTACGAATAAAAACATAGTTCTAGTTTGGGATGACATAAATTTCATAAATTGGGGTGGGTTGGTCGGATATTGTAATTATAAAATACAACAGCAAATAAATAAAAAGTAACAAATAGATAGACAGATTCTTGCGATATGATTGGATTATGGTCTAAACTCGACAAATGGGTAACTGCATTTAATAGTGAATAGTTGTAAATAAATGAGTAAGATAGAATTTAATGGGGATAACCTTTCTCTTGAATAATTTACCTGAATCAAATTGGTTTCTCTCGAACACCAATAAGCAAGAATTAAGAACAGTCTCCACTTTACTCCATTCACTCTCTCAAACTGAATGTGTAGAAAAGGATTTAGCATTTACTCTCTTAGGATGATCTCGTGATAACCCAATACCCATAGATCATTATATCGGTAATCTTGATTTTAAAACCTCTCTTCCCAAAAATCCAAAAACACGAAGGTAGAGTTGCATTTGCAACTATGACCCTTATGATCAAGACACAAGTGCTGAATAAAAAAACTTTTGAACAACATTTACGCTATTAAATAATAATATCTAGAATCTAAATCAACCCATAATCACATAATCATACCCTATGTATTGGGGTTATAGCTATACATCAGAAAACATAGAAATCAATACGAAATTGTGTTTCGATCAACAGGGTAAGATTAATTTAGGCTTAAAAAGGTCTAAAATGAAGAATCTTCAATATCAACTTCCATTTTTCCATATATTGGAAATCTCAAAGCTAAGAAAATATCATGTCAATACTCAGTTCTCTAAATGAAACTCGGATATGTAATGATAGATACTAAACTAATAGTTAAAAAATGTATTTAAAGTTTTTGGAAATGAGCTGTGAAGGACCATTTGGCACAATAAGTTGGGACCATTGATCCTCATTTTGGTCAGTTACATCGCCTTTTTGCTTTGACCTTCAGCATCTTAAAGTTCTATAACTTAGGGTAGATATGGCACTGTGTCGCGGAATCGTTCAGTGACTTTCCCAGTGCTCTTTTATATCGCCAACTTGATTTTCTACTTCATGGCTTGGCATACTTGAACATTAGGCGAGACCACTGTGAGTCGCCCAATGGTTTAGGAGATCCTCAAACCTTTTTTTCTTCGTTCTTTTAGCTTCCTTGTTCCGTTTTACTCATTAGTATACATGCTTTGTTCCTTAAAACAAATACCTGAAAATCAAAGATTTATATAAGTTATTGGAACAAATATGTATTTGAGTACACTAAATCTATTAAAATCCTAAATGATTTCAAATCGTGGACTCATCATCCGATTCTCTGACAAATTGAACATTTATATTTGAGCACACTAAATATATTAAATAAAGACCTAAATGAGTTCAAATCGTGGACTCATCATCCGATTCTCTTACAAATTGAACATTTATTTCTTCTCTTGCTCTTGAAATTATGACTAATATCTTTGACACATTTTCTTCTTTTTCTTTCAAGCTTTGTATCAAGAAGAGGCGGAAGAATCTTCACATTAAGAAATTCTTTTGTCACACACCATTCCGACTCGAGATGGAAAAAATTAGTATGATCTATGTATGCAAGAAGGTACGCTTTAACTTTATACAAAGACGAAAAGTACTAATAGATTCTTATACCATACACATTGTCATTCTTCGATCGTTAAGTGGCCATCGCATGAGCACAAGTTATCTTGATGAAGTCACACTCCCCGCACGAACATGAATTTTTTAGTAGGTCCACATTGAATGTAAGACTTGCACAGAAAGGGTTTAAGTGATTGTTGTCCCCGGTTACATTATCAACATACAAGGAGTTGCCCTTGACAATTTCTTTTATTGCGAATTTTTCGACAGTCGACACTATTTGATTACCTATTTATTTGACTATATATGCATGCATCTTCCTAAAGAATTCTTCAAATATCTTAGCAATCGAATTAAATATAGATGTCACGAGATACTCAATTTCGTGTATCAACATAGCCTCGACGAGATTTGTGGTCATCATATCATATCTATTGCAAGGAAAATGTGCCCTGCTCCCCTTCTAAAAACCAATATCATGCTCAAGGATGATGGATGCCACATGATATTTGTTCTTGAATTCTACAAAATGATTGTCAAACTTGTCCAATGAATAAGTTTTGTTTCATTGTAGTAAGGATAGAGGGAGTTCCAAAATGATTATTTAAGCAGATATTTTAACCAAGGTTCCTCATACAATATCCGTGGTGAGCATGATTGTAAATTTTCACATTACCATTGGCAATATTCTTGTGTTTATAAGAGATAAAACACAATTTGGTTCATCGACCATAATTTCCTGCAACTTATTAAAGAAGAATGTCCAAGATGCATCGTTCTCTTTGCCCAAGACATAATAGGCAGTTGGATAAGCATGATTCTCCGTATCTTGTATAACAACACTCAATAACACACCCTCATATTTACCATGTTAGTGAGTGTCATCAACCTCAATTACCCTTCTCATGTGGGAAAATTCCTTAATGGAATCACCAATGGACAATAACACAAAAACCTATGACTATCCTTGTTTACTATGACACAATAGCTAGAACAACAATCCACTATCTCAAACATGTTGGAAAAAGTTTGTAAGCATGAATATCCATTCTCCACTGTCCACCAGTTCTTTTTCTTGGAAACCACCCTTCAAACATTTTCAATAGCTTGGAATACAATGAAAATAATTGAAAATAGCTTGTTGAATCTGCTTAAAATATGGACCCAAGCAATAAATTTGATTGAAAAGTTTTGATGGCTACTATTGGCATTTTCAATGTCATTATTGTGTTCGTCGATGTACTTGTAGATACAAAATCTATTGGAACATTTATATTTCCTCACTGCAACATCCATGCAAAATTTTGAGATGTACATTTTACCTTTAAGTATTTAGTACAACTCTTCATAGTAGGAAAATCAAAAGACTTCTTTTCCGCCAATTTGTCTAATAATAATTGCAACCCATTCTAGTTACTGGTTTTTTTATTTATGCATAAATTAGTTCCATCAGAGAAGGAATGGTTGGGTTGTGATATCAATTCTTGTTCTCCATGCATTTCTTTACAATATTTGGGTTTAGGATCTTTCACATCTATTGGCTGATTTTCTACATTTGTTGGATCATTATTATAATGATTGAATGATCACCCAAACTCTAATTTGAATTATCACTCATGCTCTTCTTTTAGTGATCACCCAATTTTTAATTTACAATTGAATCATTGTCACCGTTAAATGAATATGTCGGTTCAATTGGAGGCCTTACATTGACGTTTATCCTTAATGTAGACCTAGAGCCATCCATCAATACCAATATTTAACATGTACAAGTTCACATGCCTATCAGTTTTTATGAATGTTGGATGAATTTTTCCTTTAACATTCATTTGATATATAATCACCAATTCATTTGATTCACAAGTTATATCACCAGCCTCAATTACGCTTGCAATCGTATCAGCATATAAACCATTGCAACGCAACACAATGGGTGTTGTCATCTCAGTAAAAGATTACCGATTTCAGCTTTTACGAGTCTCCTCCCATACTCTCATATTATCACCATCGGGAACAACATATTCAGCTGAAGGCATTATAGAATAAAAAGATTAATACACAATTATTGTATCAGCCGTTAACGATCGATGATGTGCAATAAGAACCCAAAGTTAGTTCCCTTCTTCAGCTTATTATTTGTTTTGTTTCTTCAATTTAATTTTTACTATCTCATATTTAATAAATTAAAATGCTTACATCTACTGCAACCCTGTGATTATATGTGTGAATGACCAACATTTTCATTTCTCTCATTTTTCAACCAATGTCAATCTCCATATAATCAGCGGAAATTGCATTATACATTGTGATAGATAGAAGTATGATAAAATTTAAAAGGATATACAAGGTTTCTCTTCTTGAATATGAGAACATGAATGTTGTTTTTGCTTCGAAATTCATTATACCTACTCTAAGCAGGATGAATTGATCAATGCATAATATTGTTACATAAACGCTATTAATGATTTTTGGTTCATAAAACAAATATCTATATAATTGGAATGAGAAATTCTAAGGTACAAGTACACAAATGATTGGGGTTAAATTCAAACATGTGTGGAGTCCATCCCATATTTTTGGTCAACTTTTGCTATTAAATTGCTAAAATTAATAGTGCAAAATGAATAGTAATTAGAGTTAAAAAAAAGATATCATGGTAGACAAATTGGTAAGATTTCCAACCCTTTTTGACTTTTCTATATTTACCTATGTCATTAGTGACATAGACATGATTTTGTCCTTCTATAAATAGAGAATTCTTGCTCATTTGTAGAACACATTCAGTTAGAGAGAAAAAACCATTTTGAGAGAAAAATGAGGTATTTCATAGACTATACAACAAAAATAATGTGTGAATAAAAATAGAATGTGAGCGATATTTTAGTAAGGTGGAAACCAAAAGAGTATTGTTCCATTTGAGTTTGTTGTAGCCACTTTGAGTATAGTATTTGTGACTACACGATAAAAATTCCTTACTATAGTAATATCGGTTGCTCCGCTTGGCCTCTGATTTTTCTTTTATTTAGAAGGGTTTCCACGTTAACTTCTTGTTGTCATTATTTTCCCATTTTATTTCCTTTACTTTTACCATAAATTTTTCATATATATTTTTGTGTTTATTTGCGTTTTCCCAACAATATCGTATCAAAGCAAAGGTTTTATTAGAGTATGGTGTCGCTGCTGCACAGTCTGAACTTCGACATCATAAAAGATTTACTTTGATTTGTGATAACTATATTTTTTTGGGAAAATGATGGAAGACAACACGAGTAGAATGCTTACTTTGAATGGTGTTAATTATATCTTTTGGAAGGGGAAAATGGAATATCTGCTTTATGTTAAAAACTTTTACAAACAAGTATTTACCACTATAAATCCTGATACTAAAATAGATGAAGAGTTGAATCTGTTGTATACATAGGTTTGTGGATTCATTAGGTAATGGGTCGATGATAATGTGTTGAACCATATTTCTGGAGATACACATGCTCAAACCCTATGGGAGCATCTTGAAAGTTTGTATGCTTGGAAGACTGGCAACAACAAAATCTTCTTAATTAAGCAGATTTTTAGTTTAAAGTATCATGATTGTTCTCTGATTACAGACCATCTAAATAATTTTTTAGGGATCATGAACCAATTAAAAACTATGGGCATCAAATTTGATAAAGAAGTTCAAGGTTTACTTCTAATTAGCTCCCTACCAAACTCATGGGAAACATTTAGAACTTCATTGCCAAATTATGCTCCAGATGGTGTGATCTCTATGGATTCTGCCAAGAGTAGTGTAATGAAGGAAGAGATGAGAATAAAATCTTAAGGTTCCTATTCGTCAGATGGCATGATAACTGGCCCCATGGAGAAAAAAAAATCATGGATCTATGTATAGTGAACAAAATAGGATCAAGTCTAGAGGAAGACTTAATATTATTGAGTGCTATCATTGTGGTATGAAATGGCGCACAAAGAAGTTCTGCATGAAATTGAAGAGGGAGAAACAAAACAAAGAGGAAATTATAAAAGATGGCAATGAATTTTTCATAGCCACCATTACCACCGAATATCTTGTTACCATCCTTGATGCATATATGATAAATATTGCTTATGATGACTTAAGCTGGGTTGTGGACACTGATGTCACATCGTATGTAACATCAAGGAAATATTTTTTATCTTCCTATACTCCTGATGATTTTGGAACCTTGAGTATGGGTAATGAGACTTTTACTAGGGTTGTTGGTATTGGTACGATTGGTTTGGAAACTAGTGTTGGAACTAAACTAGGTTTGAACAATGTGAAACATGCTCCTGATGTTCGTCTGCACCTGATTTATGTTGTTTTTTTGGATGATGAAGGATATGTTGGTACAAACGGTGATGGAAAATAGACGCTTATCTAGGTTTTCTTTGTTGTGGCTTGTGGTAACAAACGTTGTCGTCTATATTGGACTACGACCTCTACTTGTGTTGATATGTTGAATGCAGTTAAGAGCGATGGCTCTTCAACATTATTGCACAAGAAGCTTAGAAACATCAGCAAGAAAGGACTAATGTTCTCACCAAGAAGAAATTATTGTCAAATTTTAAAAGTGGTAAATTAGAAAAGAGTGATCACTGTTTGGCTGGTAAACAAAATAGAGTTTCCTTTTATGTCCTAAACCCCTTCAAGAAAGACTGAGTTGCTTGAGTTGGTGCACTCTGATTTATGTGGTCCAATAAAGACAGACATTGGATGGTGCACTCTACTTTGTCACTTTGATTGATGATTGCTCAAGAAAACTTTGGGTCTATGTCTTATAAACTAAAGACCAAGTGTTAGGTGCCTTCAAGAAGTTTCATGGTTCAGTTGAAAGAGAAACTGAAAAAGTACTAATAATTGTTGTGAATATTGTGGACAATTCAATGAATACTATAAGCAGTAAGCTATTACTTATTAGACACCAAAAGACTCCTCACAAGACTATTCATCTTAATGGTTTGGCGGAGAGGATGAACAGGACCTTGATGGAACTAGTTAGATGTTTTCTTTCTAAAGCAAAGTTGTCGAACTCATTTTTGGGTGACGCTTTATTGACCGTTGCACATATTATTCATCTATGTCATCTTGTTGCTTTGAAAAGTGATGTACCAAATTTTTTTTTTGTATAGACAAGATATTTCGTCTGACCATTTGATAGTATTTAGTGGCAAAGCCTTTGTAAAATATGCTGAAATATGAGAGGTCAAAGTAAAATGCCAAGACAAAGCAGTGCATCTTCATTTGATATGGTCTTGATTAATTTTTTATAGGTTATATGATACAATTGAGAAGAAAATTGTGAGAAGTCGTGATATTATTTTAATTTAGAGTCAACAATTGAAGTTATAGACAGAGCGGAGAAGCTAGAATCTTCATGTTTTGTTGGTATAGGTCATCATAATGAAATTACTCACACAAGTATGCATGATGTTCTTGGGCTTGATGATCATAGTGACTCCCATAATCATGTATCGGATTAACATGTTTATGTTGCTCATAACAATGATATTGTTATTGATGATCCTACTACTCATGAAGTTGTGGAGAATCAAATCTTCCGCTTCAAAGGTCAACAAGAGAACGGTTTCCTTCCTCCTGTTATTCACCCAACGAGTATGTGTTACTCACTGACGTGGGAGAACGTGAATGTTATGTAGATGTCATAAAAGATGAGCACAAGAATCAATGGATTGAAGACATGCAAGATGAGATGAAGTCTTTGTATGAGAAACACACTTATGAGTTGGTAAAATAGCCTAATGGAATAAGAGCTTTGAAGAACAAGTGGGTGTTCAAAGCAAAAGTTGAAGAACACAACTTGAAGACTAGTGTAACGATCCACCAGCACACCCTAGAAGTTAGAGCATCCTTGAGTCGCCACACCAAAAATGAGACTTCGAGAAGTCTCACTCAAGCAACTTGTATCATTCATTGCATAATAAAACATCCTAAAATAAATAAGAATTTAAAACCTTCTTCATACACGAAGAACACTTTCCTTAATCAATGAGCAAGAGGAAGACTTTCATTTAAATACATATTTACAATATCTCATTGAAGCATCTAAACTTTGGAGTATACAATACTTGGGACTAAACCATACAAGACAAAATATAGACTAAGACATAAAGGAAAGTGTGGATATTGTCATCGAATCGATGAGGACTCACCAATACTTCATCTTCAACCCTTATAAACCTATCCATCCTCCATGGCATATCAAGACTTCAAATTCCCTACATTTTAGTTAAAAAGGGAAAAGAAGGGGTTAGCACATTAGATGCACTACGTATGGAAGCCATGCAAAAACCATGAAAAAGGGACATTTAGCAAATAACATGTTTTCATGATTCGTAATTAAAACATCATACTATTAGCATAAGAACAATATTTAACACCTTAGAAACACATAAGAAATCACATAAACAATTTATTTCACATTATAGTGAGCAAGTTCGTTGTTACAATGAATTCCTTCACTGTTACATCGCAGCCTATCAACTTCACCTAGAACACTCTCTGGCATGTAATCTCTCACTAAAAACTATCCTAAGACTAACTTAAGTAAGACAAAGAGAGACCACTCATGCACCCTCTCTAGGCACACCTAAAATGATCCTTAAGACGACCTATAATGAGATACATAATGTTTTAGTCGGAAAAATAATTTATTAAAGTTTTTGACTTTTTTAGAGTCACCGCTTATTTTTTAAGAAAAATCAAGAAAAACTATTCTTTCAATCGATTAAAAAATGAAACCGATTGAAAATGTTTAAAGGGTTCGGGATTCACATTTATATTTTAGGAAGGTGTTTAACGCACCTAAAATATCCATTAATACAATTTTTTGACAACTTACTTTTTAGCTAAAACGTCAAACATAAACAATTGACATAGCAAATTATTTAGAGTTGTTTGGAAAATGAAGTATTATTTTGACTATCTAAGTGAGATTTGCAAAATTTAATCTTTTATGTTTATTTATACTTGATTAATTGGATAAGTGATTAGACGAGGTGGCATCTTGCTGGGACTTGAAGTTTTCGACCCTAATACTAATGCCAAATAATAACGAGCAAATAGCGACAAAGTTAGAGAGAGAGAGAGAGAGAGAGAGACTCCGGTTTCTGTCAGCATGGACCAGTACTTGGACCCATTTTTATTTGTACATGTCCTAGTCTAGTTAGACAGTTAATAAACAATAAAAGCAGAAACGAAAAGACAACAAGGGCTTAAGCCATAAGGTAACAAAATACAACACTAAAAAGTTGGAATCTTTGGTCCAACTTCTTCAACGTCTTGATATGTTCGAATCCTTTCAGCTCGCGACATGTACATCAATTTTTATGGATTGACTCGACGGAGGAAAATTGAGTCTTTATGGATCTCGAGATCCAAGGGGAGGCTAGAATTCATAGCGAACTCGGTCGAATTTTAGATGCAAAAAATGCAAATATTAGTCAAGCAAAATAAGATGTAAAAATAAAAACGATAGCAAAACAAATGAAAAATAATGTTGGTATGCTTAGTTGACCCGTTCCGGAAAAAAACATACAAACGCCATACCAACAAAAAGCTTAGAGTATGGTAAGCATATGTATACGATAAGTAAACAATGATTTCTACAAATGTTTTAAGAAATTATAGAAACAGGTAACTTCAATGCTCTTCTTTACGACCAAATAAATTAGTAAGGTTCTTCAAATTGTCGTTTCTATGTATGATAAAATACAGAAAGAAATTGAACTTCGATGTTACATGCCATCAAGACAGAGGCTTAAAATTCTAGAAAATAAACCAAGGAAGTCAAAACCTTGCCACCAAAAAAAATAAAGAAGTTTTGAAATCACACAATGGAATACACATGATTTAAGAGTAAATTACTAGGCTCCAGGTAATTAAGTAAAACATCTAACGGTAGTGATAACTAAGTCAAGGCAAACGGTGACTAAATGGAAGGGATTTATGTAACTTTACTTAGTGAAATATGATAATAAGGAAGCCATTATGGACCAAGAAAAGAACAGACCATTAATGAAAGAAAAGAAAAGAAGCTACTGCTAAGAAGAGCTTGCAGACGTGACTGGGGGAAGAACAGCTTGCAGACGTGACTTTGGAGGGAAACTAATATTTTTCATAACCTAAAAAACATAATAAATAGAAAAAAAAATAATAAAAGGAAAGACTCAAGTAATCAAGACACAACAACAAGCTTAAGTATGAATTTTATACAACGAGGCGTACATTTTAAACTAAACGATGATGAGCTAAAACTCAAGCCTTGAGGCTATAAACTTTCAAAAATGGGATTCGACCCACAAATCTTATAAAAGAAAAAGAAAAACAACTTATGCTTAATAACACACACATAAAGCATATAAGGGATATCTCATGGCCACAAAATAGCAACACTTTAAAGAGAATATTTGAACTGGGAACAAGAGGAACTGGATCAGTGACATATTCATTATAGGACCCAAAACTCAAACCGTCTTGTAATCGTAAAATCATTCAGGCAAAAATACAGAGCAATATATGAGCTCTAAGCGATCCCAAACACAACAAATGGACTTCAAATAATTGGCCTCTTGGTTCATTTATCAAACTTAAGACGAGAGAATGAGGATAAGATGTCGAGTGCAAAGAAATAATGCCTACCTACGATAACTAAGACGAGTGAAGCATTATGAAAACTAAAGAAAGCTCAGGCATGAAAGTTTGGAAAATAAACAAGAAGAGTAAATATTTTTAAGCTAGAAAAAACAATTACAAAAACACACAACCCACAAGTACATACACAGACAATATTCTCGAATAGTCAACACTAGGAGATTAATTCATGACAACACTTAAAAAAGTTCACAAACAAACTCGACGGTAAACAAACAATAGTTGATGCTCATAAAGCGAAATTGAACAACTCGCTCACAGTATCAGTAGGTGTTTGAAGACGAGTTGATATACTTAATGCATTAGTCGACTAAGTTAGACCCATTTGAAATCGAGCAGACCTTTAGCATACAACATCTACGAACTAAGCAACACACAACAATTGGATGAACTATTTAAAAATAGAGTTACTCGAAGAAGCAAAAAAAGTCACGAACTAAAACGAGTCAAAATCAATAAAATCAGATAAAGTTCACCTTTTCCAGGGCAGCAAGCTAGGGAAGAGTTAGGGATGCTGAGTCTCCAGCACGACGAAAGAATTCCAAGGAACTTTTGTAAAATCCCAACGAATCAACGCACCAGGACAAAGGACAAAAAAGGGTTTTTAAAGAGTATTTTTACTTTTATCCTCAACAATTATGTTCAAATATTTTTGTAGTTTTTCTACTAAAAGGAAAACTCCAATTTCCCTTTTTTTTAATTCCAAACTTTCCCAATTTTTTTTTCTCCAGCCCAAAATAAGCAACAAAAAGGGAGTTTATATGGAAGGGAAATTTAGGGTTAGTGGGGAAAAAAATTCGAGAACGGATAAGAAATGGGCCCTCAAAATTTGTATTCCAAAACAGAAATCTCCCCAGTAAAAGAGAATCTCAAAAATTGGTTCCCTAATTTTAAACATATTTGAATGGGCGAGAGAGACTTCGACGCTCCAGATCGATCCAATGTACTTCTTGTGCTATGTGGTTCAATCCCAAGAACCAAGGACGGTCTCCTCTTGCCTCTGCCGGTGGTCTACCACGCTTGTACGATGAAAGGGACGTTTATGAGAAGGAGACAAGAAAATTGTATTTCCCTTTATAGCTACTGTCTTTTATTGTATTTTGACAGAAAATGATGTCGCTTGGAAGCCAATGTTCACGTCGTTTGGTGTTTCTACGCGCTTTTGTGAACTCATCTTCACGTTTGGAAGACGCGGCATGTAGAGGATCGTTGGAGTTTTTCACGCGCTTGCAAGGTTGTCTTCTTGAATTTCATGTTGACACTGTGAAGTTGGAAAGACGGAATCTAAGATTCTTGTTGATGTTATTAAAGTTGAAGATGGGCCGGGTCGGGAGACGTAAGGAGTGGGCTGGGGTATTTGGAGAATGGATTGCTGCTGGGTCTAAGGAGAATGAATAGTGGGCTGAAAATTTGCTTGTCTTATGGATGTGGGCCAAAATTTGGTTCTTTTAAACGGGTTAAAGGATTACTAAAATTGCATTGACCGAGTGAATTTCAATCGAAATTAAATAAATCTAGTGAAATGAATTTAGTTGGCAAAATCAGCAAAAATCCTAAATAAAATGAATTCATATAAATTAATAAACGAACTTCCTAATCATAACAAAATAAAATAATTTGTTTAGTTGCAAATTATATAAAGCAACACTATTTATTTTAAATAGCTTGCGCACTTTATATATCCTTAAAATTATATAAAAACTAGTTCTTTTAAATCGTTCGAAATAGAAGAAGCTCGAAATGATTAATTCATACGGTGGAAGTCCAAAATTAGGTGTCAACAACTGTCACTTATCTTACTTGGATTGATGCCAAAAATTCGAGGAAAATAAAGTTGACTAATCCCAGTTTGACTGACCACATTTCCATCTTCGGAAGTGGAAATTTGTACGGACTTTGGGAATTATGGCCGAACCCCGGAAATGAGTTTTCTACATATCATAGGCTATATGAAAATTCAGGCCACTTGTAGTTCGATACAATTAATTTAACGTACGATTTTGAAATAGTTCAACACTCATCTAAATACCGGATCATAAAGGGACCAAAAAGCTCAATAAAAGGATTCAAGCGCAAATGTTAGAATACAGCCAAGTTGTCAACACTGAGTCCACCTACATATTCTTAAACTTCTAGGAATCAGGTTGTTTGTATTTTGACTAGATCGGTGAAAATGAAATTTATTATGCTAAATAACCATTAGTTCTGGACAAGTGACAAATTAAGTCGAGTATGAAAAAAGGCTTGTACTCTCTTAGTCATGACTGTGGCGTTCTTCACACCCATAATTAAGAACTTACAAAGACGTAATTTTCAAAGCTCTTGGTGTATTTCTACTCTGATTGGAAACTTGCTTCCGGTAGGACAAATGTTTTTGGATGCAAAACCGAAACTGACAAAACCCAAAGAAAAACCCACATGCCTTCTGATAGGGGTGTTGTTTTATTGTGGTGGAAGTCGCTCCTCTACTCGCGTCCTAAGAGTTTGATACTCCTTTTTGGACTATGTCCCAGTTTGCTGCTAAGAAAAAGTTTCGCGTTGTGCTGCATCCATTTTGGTCTCGTCTGCACCTGTGGTTTTTTGGAGAATTCATACTTCTGGATTCTCTCGACATAGAGAGAGAGATAAAATTCTTTAGCATAAAAATTCAATTCAAATGGTGGATAGTGTCTTTTACTGTGTTGACACTTAATTTCTCCCCTTCAACATTTGAGGTAAACTCCATTGGGTTTGACGTAAAGCGAATAAAGCTTATGTCTTATGTTTGCAATGTAATCTTCAATGCATTCTTTATTCGATGCCAAGATAACAAAAAATTGATGTAGTGTTAACATTTATCTTGATGTCATCTTCGATGATTTTGTTGGTGTTTACTCTCGCCAAATAAAACTGCATTTGATGTTGATGGATAAATATTTATCTTCATGCACTATTTCCCTTAATTGTAGTGCATGATTTATCTTCGCGATTCACGACATTTCCGTGCTGCATGAATTTCTTCTCATGCAATGCATGACTTTCCCGTGATGCATGAATTTTCTTTTTCAATGACTTCTTCTCTGCAATGCATGATTTTTCCACGATGCATGACATTTTCTCGCAATGCATAAATATCTTCTAACAATGCATGAGTATCAACATGCGATTCATGAATATTAACTCGTGCTGCATGATTTTCTGAGAGGCATGAATATCTTCCTGCGATGCATGATTTTCTGCGAGGCATGAATGTCTTCTCGAGATTCATGATATTTGCAATGCATGAATATCTTCTCACGATCCATGAATATCTTCTCGTGATGCATGACATTTTCTACAAGGCATAAAATCTTCCCGTGATGCATGACATTTTCTGTGAGGCATGAATATCTTCTTGCGATGCATGATTTTTCTGCAAGGCGTGAAAATCTTTTCATGATACATGAATATAAACTTGCGGTGCATGACATTTTTTGCGAGGCATGAATATTAACTCGTGATGCATGATTTTCCGGGAGATCATCCTTGGTAGCAAATGGAGGTAGCGCTTCGATTGGGCAACATAGTGTCTTGTAGGTGCCTTCTTGATAGTTATATCGTCTAAACTGACAATATGTAAATTGACCCTCCATGTAGTGTATCATTTTCATCGATAACACCAATGAAACGACCCCCCGGGTAATAATTCTATAATGTCTGATAATATGATGTAGATGACGCCTTTGATGAAAAACCGTGAACTGTCTTTCTTAGGTTTTTATTTGATTCTTCTTTGGACACAGTTGTATATTGATTATAGACTTCCAGTTGTTGGGAATTGAATGAAACAATAATGTTCACGCTCCCAAGTGTTTGATATAAGAAATATAAAATATTTCCTGCATCCATCAAAAAATTGTTAATTTTGGGAGAGCCCTTCGCCTCCTTGACTTCTCCATATTCATTGATCGGAAGAACTTGCTGATTTTAAAAAAAAAACTATGAACGTGCGTCCATAGAAAAATCGTTAGTTTAAAAATGAACTAATCTGTGTCGATTTCTTCAGTTGTCTACTTCTTATCCTTCCATTTTCGGTTAACTTTCTGATCTCCCTACTCTTGATAGATAAGACAACACCTGTTTTGCAAAATAAAAAAAGCATAAGGGGAAATTTTATGAAAAATCAAGTTTAGAAAAGTCGTATTTTGAAAAATATTACTGCCAAGTATCATGTCACGTCAATCTTAGAGAACTGCTTTGAGTTTGATTCTTAGAGATCTATTTGATAATTTACAAGCAGTATCCTCTGTCACTCTAGACTGCCGGTGAAACTATGCTGAAATTTTGAGGCCATCCTCAAAATCTCTATCCCAATTACATGTATCAAATATTCTCTCCCAGTTGCAATTTCCAAGTAACTTTAGTTTTTACTTGTTGCTAGAAAAATATTTTCCTTGAGAATTTGTGAGTCCCCCTCAGAAATTCTGTCCCAGTTTCTATCATAAAGACAATAGAAAACTTACTGTAGATTGACCAAACCCTTGTGGCACCTACTTATTCCATTGGGGTAGGAATAAGGTCAAACGTAGTTCCTCCCTCAAGTTTAACAACAAAAAAAAAATTTTACGAAGAAATAAATCGAGGCCGACATAAGACGCCTACAAATCTCATTCTTGAGAATTCAGGTCGAACGTAATTCAAATACAAAGGAATAAAATATTAAATAAAATAATTAGAAGCAAAAAGAACGATTACAAGTAAATGACAAAAATACTAACTGAATCTTCACACATAATATCTTGACAACATCTGAGTTGATCAGTTTTTGCTATGGGGTGCCATTAATCTCCGACAGGATTAAAGCACCTCCAAATAATACGTTGCTAACCATGTAAGGTCCTTGTCAATTCGGCACAAATTTTCCTTTGTACTCACCCTGATGAGGAAAAATGCACTTAAGGACCAACTGACTGATTTCAAAATTTTAGATCTTTCTCTCTTGTGAAAAGCGCGAATCATTCTCTGTGGATATAGTTGACCATGACAAATAGCAACCATTCTCTTCTCATCAATCAGTGTTAGTTGATCAATCTGCTTTCTCACGCATTCAACCTTACTTAATTCATCTTCTTGGATGATTCTTAAGGACGGTATCTCAACCTCAGCAGGTATGAGTGCTTTTGTTCCATACACTAGCAAGTATGGAGTGGATCCAATTGACGTTCTGACGGTCATTCGGTAACCCAATAAAGCATGGGGAAATATATCGCTCCAGCCTCGATAATTATCAATTAT
Source organism: Solanum arcanum (assembly GCA_027789145.1). NCBI lineage: Eukaryota > Viridiplantae > Streptophyta > Magnoliopsida > Solanales > Solanaceae > Solanum > Solanum arcanum. The sequence goes on along the minus strand of CM050942.1, from coordinate 23,795,716 downwards.
TTTCCTCAAAATCTTATTGATGTTCTTGGTGGCATCCTCTACAACTCTATTCATTTAAGGGCGATAAAAAGTTGAGTTTTAATGAGTAATCTTGAACTGCTCACATATATCTCTCAGCAAGTTACTGTTGAGATTTTCACCATTATCATTAATGATGGATTCAAGTACTCCAAACCTACATACGAGATTGTAGCGAACAAAATTAGCTAAAACCTTCTTGGTCATCGACTTGTACGAAGCTGCTTCCACCCACTTGGTGAAGTAGTCAATGGCAACCAAAATAAATTTGTGCCCGTTAGAGGCGGATGGATTTATTGGACCAATGACATCCATGGCCCAATCTACAAACGGCCAAGTCGAACTCATAATATTAAGTTGTGTGGCGGCACTCGAATATAATATCTATGGACTAGACATTTATAAAATTTATGTACATACTTGCAACATTCATGTTCCATGGTGATCCAGAAATAAACGGCTCGAAGGATCTTCTTTGACAAAGTTAGTGTATTCATGTGCATGCCACAAACTCCAACAAGTATATGTTTGATAAGCCTCAAAGCTTCAACTGCATCTAGCGAGGGCGTCATCCAACTCATTCTCTGTTCTGGGATTATATCTAAAGTCAATCTTAAAATATCTTTTGCACAACTTCTGTATATAATGCACATACGACGTGATCTTCGGGTTCTTCATATCTCATTCTCCTTGAACCTGATCAATCAACAAATCTGAATCTCCAATAACAAGCAACTTGTGGACATTCATGTTGATGGCAATTTTCAAACCAAGAATAAAAGCTTCATATTCGGCCATGTTGTTCATGCAATTAAACTGGTGATTAGCTTTCATAGGATAGTGTTGACCGGATTATGACAATTAGACTTCTTCAATACCTCTTCCTTGGTGATTTCTCGCTCCATCAAAGAATAACCTCAAACCCGAATATGCTTCAAATTTATCTTCAGCCACAAACGATATTTTTTTATTGTGATAATAAGTCTTGAGCTATTCATACTTTTCATCAACAGGATTTTCTACAAGATGATCATCCAATGCTTATGCTTTTAGCGTCTTTTGGGTCATATACACAATATCAATTTCATTCAATAGTATTTGCAATTTTTCTAACTTTCCGGTCGGCATCGCCTTCTGGAAAATATACTTCAGCAGGTCAATTTTAGAAATGAGATATGTAGTATAAGAAGACAAATAATGCCTAGTTTCTTGGTGATCCAAGACAAAGCACAATGCGTTCTTTCCAGAAGAGTGTAACGGGACCCTTAACGAGTGAACTTCTTGCTTATGTAATAAATAGCTCGCTCTTTCTTCCATGTTTCATCATGTTGACCAAGTATGCTTCCAAACGTGTTGTCGGAGACTTACAAATATAGAAATAATGGATTCCTTTATGCGGAGGAACCAACACCGATGGATTGGACAAATAGTTCTTGATAGCGTCAAATGCAGTCTGACATTCTTCAGTCCACTCTATCAAATCATCTTTGTTTTATAGCTTGAAGATGGTCTCACACACAACAGTGGACTGAGCTATGAATTGAGTAATGTAGTTCAACCTCCCTAAGACACTCATCACTTCCTTCTTAGTCTTTGGAGGAGTTAACTCTTGAATTGTCTTAATCTTTGAAGGGTCAAGCTCAATACCCTTTTTGCTGACTATAAATCCCAACATCTTGATGTCTGGCACTCCAAAAGCACATTTACTAGGATTTAGCTTCAAGTTGTAACGACCTGAATGATTGAAGAACTTCATTAAGTCATCAAGTTGTTCGAACTCTCGCGGGACTTGATTATGATGTCATCTACGTACACCTAGATGTCCTTATGAATCATGTCATAAAATATGGTATTCATAGCCCTCATAAAAGTAGCGCCAGAAAATTTGAGGCAAAATGTCATCACCCTGTAATGATATACATCTCATGGCATAATAAAAGTTGTCTTTTCTGCATCTTCTTCGTCCTTCAGGATTTGATGATAACCTGTGTAACAATCTATAAATGACTGCGTTTCATGTTTAGCATAGTTATTGATCAGAATGTGAATGTTCAGAAAAGAAAAATTATCCTTTTGGATAGCTTTGTTGAGATCCCTTTAATCGACACAAATTCTGATCTTCCCATCTCTCTTTGCAACCGGAAGAACGTTGGCCAACCAAGTCGGGTATTGCGTCACTTCCACTAATTGAGACTGGGTCTCTTTAGTCATCTCTTCTTTAATCTTTAAACTTAGTTCAGTCTTGAATTTTCAAGCTTTTTGTTTCACTAGACTGAACCGCGGATTGATCGGCAACTTGTGAGGCACCACATTGGTACTCATCCCTAGCATATCGCTAACCTCCTAAATGAACACATCAATATATTCAATCAGCAAATGAATCAGATCCTTTCTTTGAGCTTCATCCAAATAGACATTGATTTTCACCTCTTGGACACACTTTTGGTCTCCCAGATTCACAGTTTCTGTTTCTTCCAAACTTGGTTTATGTTGACTTTTGAACTTCAAAAATTCCCCAGCAACATTGGCGGTACCTCACTTTCCTCTTCGTGTTCTACATCCTCTTCATTACCTACCTCATTTTTTCCTTTCAGCTAGTGACATGACATGACATGACATGTTTTAAATTAAAATTACTGAAATCATAAACATACAAAGTTAGGAAACTAAAATATAGCAAATAAGTAAATAAAGAAGTTTTAAATAAAAGAGGCATTCATTCAAATTGGAAAACAATGCAAACTTTGGCAATGAAAAAGGGACATGTTGCCTTTTTAAACATCACGGGGGAAGTTTAAAAAATCAAACAATTTAATAAAAGAAAAATGGTGGGTCTCAGGCCTCTTCTAAACTACCACAGATTTTCAAAACATGAATAAACTATGTCCTTGTACCAAGATGATTGATAAATAAAATTGGTGTAGAAGTCCAGTTCTGCAGTTGCTCTCCAGGCTCAACATCGCAGATACCAGCTAGCTCAACCTCATCCTCTATGACAGCATTGATCTCTTTGCAAAGATCACAGATTCCTTCCCCGAGGCCAACACGATCGGCATACTCACGGACCAGAAACAATTGATACAGATGCGGGATCGGCTTAGCCAATGCTTGATAAATGTTCTTCTTCATCTTCATCTCATCATTTATGGGGATGTACCCTAAACCATATGTCGCTCCTTTGACGGGGACTGGGATACGCTCGATAATTCCTTGGGAATTCTTTACCAATCTAAAACTTTATTCGAACCCATTCTGCAGCATCACAGTGGCGATCATCTTGTAAACAGGAGGCATAGGAGGTTGTGGGTCCAAATCCTCACCGGTGGCATTTACCTGCTCCACCATGTAGAAATTAGTGCCTCGCAAGACTTCATCAGTAACTAGCACCTGCTTGTCAAAATGACTCCCTTCACCGTGAATAACAAATTCTTGGTCCTTCCAAATGAGCTTTATCATCACGTGAAGTGTAGAAGACACAACTCCAGCCATGTGGATAAAAGGACTTCCCAGAAGAAGGTTATAACAGGTGTCAATGTCTAACACCTAAAATTGTGCACTGAACTCTGTCGGACCCATTTGGATGACCAAATTCACTACTCTCAATGTGCCTCTATATACTCCGTCGAAGGTTATTACATTGACTTAGTTTTTTTCGAGCTTTCCTATGTCAAACCTTAACTATCTCAAAATCGACAGTGGGAAAATGTTTAGACCAGATCCATCATCTACCAGGACACGATTTATGACCTTTTAACGGCATATGAATGTGACATGCAATGCCTTGTTGTGATACCTCAATTTAAAGGGCAACTCTTTGTCATAGAAGTTAATCCGATGCCCTCGGATAACATGGTTGATCATAGCCTCCACATTATCGCTTCTTATGCCCATAGGTACATATGTGTCATCCAGAGCATTTATCAAGGCCTGTCTATGCAGCTGAGAGCTCATCAACAGGTCCCAAACAGAAATCTGAGCCAGGGTTTTCTCCAAATGCTTAACAATTGAGTAGTCCTTTGGCTGCACCTTTCTCCAGAATTCTTCAGCTTCACTTTCCCTTATCGGCCTCTTATCTTGATCCTTCTTCTACCCTCCAAGATCCAACTCTTTGGGAGTATCACACCTCACGGATCGAGTCATACCCTGATCGGACGGTTTCAATCACAAACTTCTACCTAGCATGAGTTTCTAATGGCACCAAGGCAACAACTTTTGCGGGTGTCAAGATCACGAACTCTTTTTTCTCTTAAAAGCTCAGCGAGGCTAAATCCTTTTCTAACTCATCAAGGACAACCAGAGTTATCACCTTAGTCACGCACCTGTCATCATCCAACTCTATCATGTTGATATTGAATCCTCCATGAGTCAGCAAAGGATTGGTGTTAACGTTGGGCGCGGCTGTTTGAAGAGACACTAATTCTTTGTTGATAAGATCTTGAATCTTGTGTTTGAGTTTGATACAGTCCTTAGTATCATGTCCAATACTGTTGGAGTGATACACACACCTTTGATCGGGTCTGTAGAATTTGGAACTAGTATCCACTATCGTAGGCCCCACGGGGTGAATGTATCCAGCCACAGCTAGTCTCTTGTACAACTTTGTTCGGGTTTCAGCGAGTGTTGTCAATTTTCTGGGGGTCTTTTTATCGAATCTGGGTCAAGGGGGATTATATTTACCTTGTTGGGGAGGAGGCATCTTTTGATAATTTTGGGTATTTTGACGGGGAGTTTGTTTTCTTGTATATGGATTTGTTTGGTAATTTGGTGATCGAGCTTGGTATTTCGTGGGGGTATTTTGGTATTGTTGAGCTTCGTATACTTGGGGAGGTGGTCTGTAGCTTGTCTGCACATTGGCACAGTTAAGAGCAACATTTTAGTTAATTAGGGATGGAATTTGGTAAAATGGGGGAGGATTTTGGTAAACGGGAGATGAATTTTTGTAATATGTAGGGGGTTATTTTGGTATGTGGAGTTAGCATTTTGGTGGATGGGAGTAGTATTTGGATAACCATCTTGAGTATACCAAGCCTGGTTAGAATTTGGGAAGGTCGAGGATGATCTTGGTATGATGATGATCTTTTGGGGGTCTTCCTCCCCTTGTAAGAGACAACAAAAACATCTTCTCTTTTTTTTTTCCAAAAAACCCGATGATCCGGGCGACGCATCAACAGGGGCAATCTTCCCGATTTTCAACCCATCTTTAATAATCTAACCAACCTTGACTATCTCAGCAATTTTTTCTCCAACGAGCAATATGATTCTATCATAATATTCGGGCTCTTGCACCTTCATTAACACTTCAACTATTTATTTTTTGGACATAGGAGGTCGTACTCTAGCCCCTTATTTTCTCCACCTATATGCAAACTATCTATAAATTTCAGTGGGCTTTTGATTCATCTTTTGTAGGGACTAGCAATCGGGATCGATTTCCACGTTATAATCAAATCGATCGATAAAATCCTTGGAAAGGTATTCCAACTGGGCCATTGTCCGGTCATATGAGAAGTGAACCATTCTAGAGCCTCTCCGCATAGACTTCGGCTAAAGAACCGCATCAGCAAGGCTTTATCTCTACCAACCCCGACAAGATGGTCGCAGTAGGCTCTAAGATGGACCATAATATCCCCACTCCTTCGAAAGTATCAAATTTTGGAGTGTTAAACCCTTCTGGGAGGTCAGACTTGGATGAATGCACAAATGCTCATAGTTCAAATCAGCAACGTTGGGTATGCATTGGAACTCCTTCACTGCTTTCCTGATCTCTTCCTTTATATCCACTTTCACCTCTTCCGTTGACCTCACTCTCTTTCCTACTTCTTGTAATGGTCTAGCTGATAATCGTGCACATCGTGCTCAGTTGGGACGGGGGTCTGCAAAGTTATTCTTTCAGGTAGGGGTAAAGCTACGAATGAACTTTGGGCATTCTAGGTAGTTTGGCAGTTTTGCAGATAGGTTTGGGGATTAGTATTTTGTTTTTGGTGTTGGTGAGGAGTTTGGAGGTGGAATTCATTTTGTTTTTGGCTTTGATTCTGGTTTTGCCGTGGTGGAGCGATTATGTGATCGGTATTTTGGGGATGAAGTGGTGTTTCGGAATGGGTGTTTTGAGGAGTGGTGGAGTCTTGTAGGAGGCGTAGGCATATTAAGGATTTTAGGTAGTCAAATCAATGACCGAGGGATATTGAGTAGGAGTAGATGGCGGGATCTAAGATGGATCCATGTTTGAAGAGGGGAAGTAGAAAAAAGGTCTCCCATTAGCGATGCTGAAAGAAAAACCTGGTGGAGGCAAATCCTGTCTCCTTTGCATTTCCACACTCATCTCCGCGTTCTATTGCATTAATTACATAATCAGTTCATTCTGATCCGCTATGGTGGGTTGATCCACAACAACGTCTGTAAGACTGATCTCTTCGTTGTTGTGTCCCATTACAACTTTTACCTTGTCTAAATTTTGATAGGGGAAGGAATCTGCAGGACCTTTGGATCTAGTCAAGTATGGGTGAACAGTGTGTTTAATCGACACATACCAATTTCAAAGTACCTGAGGAGGAAAACAACTAAAAGGCAGATTTTTAAGTTTAAGTTCAGAAAACAAAATGCAGGATATCACATAAAGAGCATATAAACACACAAAGTTTCTTTTTTTGAGGATAAGTTAACCCACGAGTAAAGGGAAACTATCTTTTGAACAGGCAAGAGCTTACTTGTTTTAGTTTGACACTATCTCAGGAAGGTTAGATCACGTTGAGCCAAGGTCTTCTTGTTGCATCTCTTTGACATCCGTTGATTTGAGCCTCACATTTACTTGTAGCAGGAAAGGGGGAGAATGAAAATTTGAAGGATAAGGGTCGGGCCTTGAAAGGCTGTCTACGTATCTCACAAGGAAAATTCAGGCCCCACGTAGTTCGAATAAAGAAAATACTTGTTTTTCATTCAGTCATTCATTACGATTACAAAGAAATTGTGAAATAACAACAAAACTTTTTAAGATAAACGATGTCCCCATCTTAGTCGTTCTTCTTCTTGTCGTAGAATCAGCCACTAAGAGCAGACTCAACTTAAATCTTTCCTATGCTTATGAGATATTCGACATCGTATCAAAATTCAACACTTCTCAATGTTATAGTATGCCGCGTTGTGGTATGGGCAAACATTTTTGAACTTCAAACCAAAGGGAATACGACACCTCCACATCGTTGTAGGAAGGGGTGAAGACTCCATTTCGAACCAATCCTGAATAGACCTCCAATATTATTTTCTTGAAAGGCGTAAATGAGAAACAATAGAATATAGTCCGCTAAGTGACTGGTATTTCAAGTTGTGGTTTATCACATGCAATGATGATGTCGTCACCCCAGCTGTTCGCAGCACTGTCTATATCGAGCAAACGACAGACCACATTCTTTAAGTCTATGCACTCCACTATCGTGTGACTTTCTGGTTGGGATTACACTCACAAGTTTTGCATAGATCCCATGATCCCACTTGGGAAAATGCTCTTTCTATGGCCTCAACATATGCATGGCCCAATAATGCTAAAAAATGAGGGCGCACGAAATGACTTCCATCTTTGTTCGGTGTTCTTGTGGAAGGTTATCGAGTGATCGACTCCTCATCACTTTCTTCAATGCTTTCTAACTTGGGATTCTTAGGAGTAAAAGTAGATCATATAAGTGCTTACCGCGCTGCTTCTGTATGTTGACCATCTCCTCTTCGGTTTGTCAGTATGGATACTCTTTCCTTTGTCCATATTTGTGATATCACCTTTCCTGATATGGTACAGTATTATTCTAGGATCTGGAGATAGGATTTTGCTTTTGTTTGGGAAACTCAAGACTTGGAAAATTTTTTCGTTGTTTGTAGTTTTGACTTATATACTTTGGGCAATTCTTTCAGGTAGTGGGTATGCGATATCGTCATTCAAAGAACAAATCACATAAAAAGTTAAAAACACATATATCATGTCCCAAACATACATGGGATCCTTTTGTTCCAAGGGTTGGACTAGCGTATTTGAACGATGTACGCGTGGAATTAAACAAGTTAATAACCCCCAAACGAATTTCACATATGAATAGTTAATGTTCACAAGGGAAATAAACGAGAAAACTAAAGAATAAAATACAAAACGCCAGACCCATGCAGGGGCCATTTAACCGTATGGAAATGAGAGAAATACATATAGAAAAACCCACGCAAGGGCGAAGTCCAATATGTTATCCCTGATGTTCCTTCTTTTCCGCTGCTTTCCCGAGTTTTGTACTGCTAAAACATGCATCTTAGTATCAGCAGGTAACCCTCACTCAAGCGTTCTTTTTCTTCCAAATCCTCGTATTGCATCCTCTCTATCTTCCCTTTGACATCGAAACCACGTCTTAGCCTTTCCAATTCTTGAGTTGTCTTCTTAAAAGAATCTTGATTTTCAATGAAATTGGTGTACATTTATTGGGCTTCCCTCTTTACCTCTCTTAACTCGATTAGAGCTTTGGCCTCTTTTTCTTCCACACTATGACAACTGTTCGGGACTAGAGATGAGATACTTCGTATATTCTTTTTCAGCAAATCGTTATAAGTTTAATCATACCCTGCGTCAAACCTACGGGAGCAATGGTTTCTTTATTCATCCGCTTGGCCCCTTTCCATTCCCTCAGAATTTCTAAAGCGTTATCCACTCTGTCATACCCAATATAATACACATAGTCTCCATAGTACGCCTCTTAAGGGGTGGTTTGCCTCCTCCCAAAATGTCATAGGACTCGAAAAGGTGCATAAGGATACATTTCGTGAATACCTGTAGTGGAAGTACAAGTTGTCTGCGGCCCTCCATGACGACCTCCCTTGAGATGAAACATTGGAGATCTTCTCTTAGTTCGGAAAAAATCTGACCCAATCTTTCTCTAATCCTTTAATTCTCCAGATTTACCCAGAATAACATATCATTCAAATCTCGGAGAGTGTTCTTACTAATTAGAGTATACAATTCTTAAGTCACATTCCCTTTAGTTAGATGGCTCAAAATCAACCATTAAAGGAGCAGGTTGAATCCTTGGAAGTAGCGATGTCCTTCTTTGCATCTCCCCAAGGCTCTATCATGTCTGATAGCATAACCGGAGCAACGTCATGATACTTTACTCGTCCTTAATTCTCAAACCCATTGAACAAAGTGTGTGCAAGCATTATCACTCGAGTGTTGATACTCAACATCGGACCATGTGGAATGACCATTGTTCCCTATAATGCAACGATAAATACCAAAGTCTGAATCGCATTACATTCTCTGTAGGTAATTTTGAATTCTTTGTTATAATTTGCATAAAAGCTCGCGTGTATGAATCTGACAAAGAGATCGCTGAATGATACACTAAATTCTTGGCACTAGTATGCTTAATCTCTTCCTTACCCAAACCAGTCTTTGATATTCTCGACTGTAGGTTTTTTAGGGATTAATATATCTTCTTGTTTTCTCACTCTTCATTCTAGCCCTGTACCCACTGTGTCAATGCAATCCCGAAGTTCCTCAATTGTCAGGGTGATTTCCATAATTTTCAATCGGAACACTATTTTCTCATTGTCCCAATAATCAGTGAGGACTTTGATCAGCTTAGGCAAACCATTCATGTTGATCAATTCGATCAGGGCGCCCACATACTTGTTGAGGGCTCTTCTGTGATCTCTGTTAAGTTCGTTATACCATATTTTGAGTATAGACGATGCTTTTACGACCATTTTGAATATTGGAAAGCGATTCAAAACTATAAAACAAAACCTAGTTAAGCTTACCCACCCCACATTTGGTTTACACATCTACATGATTTAAATATCAAGCAAAATGATATGTCGTGAGGTTGGAGACCTTGGACATGATTTTGGCGGTTTAAACTAATGGACTTAATACGCCTCGGGTATTAAGCCATCTTAGGCTAATGCTTAGATTAGGTTTTGGTTTCGCTCTATCTTAGGCTGACTAGAATAGTTTCAAAAGTGAAGGTTACGTGATGTACTGTGGTTTCATTGTATTTTTAATTCTTTTTTCTTAAGTTTAGTGTGTGTCCAAAGGCCTTTTTGTATTGATTTTTATGTAACTTTCTCCTTATTTACAGGAAATCTGTCCAAAGATGAACGCGGAAGTTTTTGAGCGATGAAATTTAGAAGAGACCACCTATGGAACTTACGATGGTCCGTCGAGCCTGTAACGGTCCGTCGATGGCATCGTAGTGAGGAGAGAAGATACTGAAGGAAGATGGAGAAGTCTGACCTAGTGTGAAATTATGAAAGTCCACAACGGACCATCATAGCTACGACGGTTCGTCCTGCTGGTTCATCGTTATGATCATAGAGTAGTTCCAGTACCCAAATTCCAAGAAGTTAAAGTATTATGGAATGGACACCCTCGACGGACCGTCGTGCTTTGAGCAATCCGTCATACCTATTCGTTGAGGGTAATGAAGAAAGCAAAAGAAGAATTTGTGAAGTATGGGACGACGACGGAGGCTATGACGGCCCGTCGTGACCATGACGGCCACTCGTGACCATGACGGTCCATCACGAGGTTCGTCAACTCAGACGCACTTTCACAGATTCTTAGTAATTAGAATCCTTCTTTTATTATGTTTTTGATTTTATTATAAATAGTTCAAAAAAAACTCATTTTTGGGGTTAGAATTTTGATAGTTAGACTTTTGGAGAGTTGGACTTTTTGATAATCTTTAGTTCTCTTATTCAAGTATTGAAGGATTAATTTCAATAATTGATACACTTTTTCTTCAATTAAGTGTTGGTGCTTTTGTTGATTAATTAAGTGAATTTCTGAATTTTATTCTTTCTCATTTAAGTAAGTGCATGAATTCTTATATTAAATATATGAATAGTGTTATTATGACCATGGGTAACTAAACTCCATAACTAGGGTTGTGGGAACCTTGGGTGAATAATGAGGTAAAATATAACTAAAATAGCAATTCTAGAATAGTGACTTGCATGTATTTATGATTCTTTCTTTTAGAAGTCTTTTTAAGGATGGACAACGTTAGAACTCTCCTTAATGCTACTTGCCGGACCAAGGAGGTAGATAATATAGTGTACGCTATCTAATAGGCTAGTGTCGATTGGTACAAAGTAATAACTTAGTCAAATATCGAATACAATGCTTAATATGAGGTAAAGGTAAGGGTTAGTATATCAACACACGTAGCCGAACTAAGGTACTGAGTGAAATTTTCTAGATGTCGTACCAAAGATTTAGAGATACATAACTTATCACTTTACATGCAAGATACTAAGAAAGAATTGTTATAGTTAGAAATATCAAGTCAGGAACCTGTGGGAAGCACTATGCCCTATTTACTTTTACTAAATGATTAACCTCCAAAATTTGAATCTGCTACTTGTTTCCTTTAGTTTAGTTAATTATTTTCATAAATTTAGAAATAAAAAAACCCTTTATTGTCTTTTGTTTTATAGGGAAATAATTGACTAAATAATAGTAATAATAGAATAAAGTTAAAACTATTTTCCTCGTGGGAACGATCCCAACCTCATTAGTTGGGTTCTTTACTTGGTATGACTGTTTACTTCTTATTTGAGAAGTAAGTTTGAGCGTATCAAATTTTAGCGCTGCTGCTAGGAAAAATAGCTTTTAGATTAACTTAAAATTATTACTAGAGTTTAGCAAATATTTTCTTAATTTTCCTTTTCTATTGTTTTTTATTCTTGCATAACTATCTTCCTTGTATGCCAAATATATAGAGAGGAAGAGAAACCTTGTTTCCCTACGACCACGAATTAGAGTGTACACTACGCAATATGAATCAAAACTTGGGTATTAACAATGATGATCCAAACCAGAACATCCCAGCTCCAGTTGATCTTCATGGTCTGTTATTACCCGATGATCATGGTGAAAATCAACAAATGTGACAAAATCCCGCTCCACGACCTCAAAAATACTACAAAGGTTGTGATAATATTGTAGACACTCATAGGCCACTTGTCTTGCCCTCTCTACCAGAAGGCCACCCCTTTGTGGAAGCTAGTAGTCTGATTCAAATGCTCACCGCTAGAGGTTTGTGTTCAGGGCTCCCTTCTGAGGACCCACATGCCCATATAGCTAAGGTTAGGGCAGTGTGTAAAATTTGTGTAAGGAGGCTTGATTTCGATTTGGATGTAATAGGGATACGAGTATTTCCTCTCTCACTAACGGGAGAGACTGCTATTTGGTTCACTGAGCTCCCTTATAACTCAATTTTCACTTGGAACCAACTAAGGGATGTTTTCATAGCACATTACTACCCGGTCTCCAAGAAACTGAATCACAAAGACAGAGTGAACAACTTTGTGGCACTACCAGAATAGTCAGTTAGCAGTTCTTGGGATAGATTTACTTCATTTTGAGAAGTGTCCCGAATCACGGCATAGATGCTGAGTCACTGAAGGAATACTTCTATCAGGGACAGGATGATAATAATAAAGTGGTATTAGATACTATAGCGGGTGGTTCTTATGGGGAGTATCCTTATGCCGAGATTGCCGAAAAGTTAGAGAAAATTTCTCGAAATAATAAAGCTTGGAGTACTAGGATGTCCGATACTGGAAGAAATACCTTCGCAGTGAAACCCACACACAACCCAGCACAAGATGAGATTCATAAAGAGATGGCTCAGATGAGAACTGAGTTTGGGTTTGTATTAAAACATGTCACTCATGATGCAGAAAAGATAAATACAGTTAACTACTTGTCTAAAACACCACACCAAATGATGAATGTTATTATGATGAGGATTCCTATGCGGTAAATGAGCAGACGGGGGATTTCTTACCGAGTGCCCAAGGCTCAAATAAGGAGAATTGGCGCCAAGGTCGGATCTATGGTAAATATAACCGTGAGGGTCATTATGTCCAAGATGGAGATTACAATCGCGACAACAACTTCAACATGGGTAACTATGGGAACAAAAATGATAGGAATGGGCCCTATATTCCTCCTCAAAATTGTGAAGTTACTCCTATGGATGGTGGAGGTAGCATGGCGCGAGTTGAAGATATGTTGAACAAAAAGATACGGAGGTTCGATGATAGTGATGGGCACATTAAAGAGTTAAGGAGTGATTTAGCGGGTATCGTGCTGAAAGTCAATAAACATGCAATATCGATTAAGCAGCTTGAGTTTCAAATGGCCCAATTATTTGCGACTATGAAAACACGGCAACCGAGCACTATTCCTAGAGACACTTTCCGAAATCTGAAAAATGATGGACACTGTATGGCAATGACTACTCGGGGTGGTAAGCAAATCATTGACCCACCTATGCCGTCGGTTAATGAAAAGGTGATAAAATATAATGATAAAGTGGTAGAGGTTAGTGGTGAAGTAGAAGATAACACTGGAAAAGATGCTGAAGTGCCTAAAAAGGTAACTCCCATGACTACACCACCACCCCCTTTCCTCAATGATTAGTGAAAAAGAATCAGAATGGTAAATATCGGCGTTTTATAACAATGTTGAAGTAGATTTCTATCAATATCCCTTTGGTAGAAACTCTAGAATAAATGCCCGTTAATGCCAAGTTTGTGAAAGATTTAGTTACAAAGAAAAGATCGATAACTTTGAGAAAGATGATAGAATGCAACATTGTAGTGCTATTGCTACAAGATCTCTAGTACAATAGAAAGAAATCCGTGTGCATTCACTATTCCTTGTATAGTCGTGTTATTACATTTTACGAAAGCATTATGTGATCTGGGGGCAAGCATAAATCTCATGCCCCTCTCGATTTACCAAAAGTTGGGTTTGGGTGATCCAAAGCCCAGTACGATGCTGCTACTGAAGGCCGATCGAACAGTAAAAAGACCTATAGGGATACTCCATGATGTGCTAGTAAAAGTGGAGTCGTTCATATTTCCGGTAGATTCTGTTATTCTTGATTGTAAAGTCGATTTTTAAGTGCCTATTATTCTTGGAAGGCCATTCCTTGTTACGAGTAGAGCCTTAGTTGATATGGAAAATGGGCAGATGAAATTTCGGTTGAACAATGAAGAAGTGACCTTCAACATTTGTAGGTCCATGAGGCAGAGTGGTGAGCTCCAATCGGTATCTGCTATATCCTACAAAGAAAAGATGAAGCAGTACCATTACCTAAAATTTAAAAAGGAGAGTTTATGGTTGGGAATATGGTGCTTTTATACAATTATAGGTTGCGCTTGTTTCCGGGCAAGCTCAAGTCCAAATGGACAGGCCCTGACATGGTTACCCAACTATTCCCTCATGGAGAACTTGAGTAGCAAACCAAGGAGGGTGTGCGGTTTAAGGTGAACGGACAACGAATAAAAATCTATTTTGGACATGCTGAATCGGCGAATGAAGTGATCAAGGCATACCATCTTGATGAAATCTGAGTAATCAAGTGTCTTCAGTCGTGTCGCGACGTTAAATCATGCGCTTGTTGGGAGGAAACCCAATAAGTATAGTTTTCTTTCTAGTAATGGTAGTGTGTCGCTTGTCGAAAGTCTTTTAAATTTGTAGGCATATCACCATGAATTTCTGTAGAAAATCACTCCGCAACATTCAATGACAGATAAATCGATGGACTGCCATACTTGCGACGGACTGTCGCATGAATCCTTCGTGCCAGGTACGTTTTTCATTTATTTTCATATTTAGGCCACCCACGACGGAACCCATGACGGACCGTCGCATCATTAACCAGCAACCCGAACTGACCCAGCTAGAAAATTGTAAGAACTTTCAACCTTTAAAAGCCCCACCCCTTAATTTGAACCATTTTTTCCCCTCTTTCTCCCATTCCTTCCCTTTCCAACTTCCTACCTTTCTCACCATCTTCTCTATCAACTGTTCCATATCATTTCCAAAAATTCCCAATTTCCAAAAACACCATTCTACTTGTTGGAGTCTGCTGTTGTGGTTCTGCTCTTGATAACAAAGTGCCTCACTTGCTTGTTTTTCTCCTCTTCTCAGGTAGGTGTCTCTGATCTCTACCCATTTACATTGCATTTTTGTTTTTCAATTACTATTAGCCTATTTCTTTTTGGTGGTTCTTTGTTCTTTGATTAAATTTTGTCTGACCTAGGTTCAGTGTCCTCGAATTGCCTTGTTAGAATTATAGAAATTGGTTCTTTAGCATTGCTAGTTTGCTAGGTACTTGGGTTAGAAACATGTAGCTTAACGTTAAGTATTCAATTTGAGTCACAGCAGATGATTGTGGAATCCTCAGTTCTATCATAGAATGACAGAACGAGACCACGATGATGGACCGTCGTACCCATGACAGACCGTCATAGGGTCTGTTCCAACACCCGCTGTTCGTTTTCTCTAAGTGTCCACAAACAGACACATGCGATGGACCATCGTTCCAACGATGGTTCGTCATGCACAATCATCATGGTTGTCGGAGACCTTTGTCCTAAGGTTCTGAAAATTTTTCTGAGTGTCCTCTGACGGACATCTAATACGGACCGTCATTATCCCGATGGTCCGACCTGCACAACCGTCGTTGTTGTCAAAGACCCTTGTCCTATGGGTCTCCTTTTTTTTTTCAAGTGTCCACTGACGGACATCTACGATGGAGAGTCAAAATCTCGATGGTCCGTCTTGCACAACAGTCATGACGGTCAGAGACCCTAGTTCTAAGGGTCTCCAACTTTTTCTAAGTGTCCTCTGACAAACATCTATGACGGACCGTCATTACCATGACGGACCGTCCTGCACAACCGTTATGACGGTCAGAGACCCTTGTCCTAAGGGTCTCCATTTTTTTCTAAGGGTCCACTAACAGACTTCTATGATAGAGCATCGTAAAATCGACGGTCTGTCCTGCACAACCGTCATGATGGTCAGAGACCCCTCTCATAAGGGTCTCCATACTTTTTCTAAGTGCCCCACGATGGAAATCAATGACAAACCGTCACTATCAAGACGGGTTGTACTACTTATCCGTCATAACTATCAGAGACTTTCCTTCAGGGGTATGAACATAAACATAGTTAATGTAAGACATGACGGTCCGTCATACTCACGACGAGCCGTCACCCGGTCCATAGTGTTTCACTGTTCCTACAGAGATGTCATTAGAACTTTCCCCTTATGTTTATTTAGTGTCATTTTTGCTTGTCTTGTTTGCTCGTTCTAGTACTAATAATGATTTTTTACGGTTACAATCTCTAATGGCACCGAAATAAGATCGAGTTTACGCACGAGGGCATTCAAAGTCTGTCGCCCTGTCTGCCCGACTGGTTATAGGCTGTAATGATAAGCATGATCCCGAGAACGTTCCCCTAGGCACTACCACTCCAGCACAAGCTTCACGTGAAACTAGAGCTACGCCCAAAAAGGTGGTGTCCGACATAGTCACTGCCTCCCAGTCTGATGAGGATCGCACACTGACAGGCACACCTTCTGGGACAACTACACATGAAGAAGGAGAATCTAGTTCCTGAGGAGTTTCATGGTCGGAGGAAGCCTCCGGGTCCGCAGAAGTGCCTGCACTTGCCACGGCCACAAAGTCTGCCTTGTCTGATTAGGCTGACAGTCGTGATTCCACTCCATGCTCACCGACTGGTGGTCTTACCCCGATTGTCGATCAGCCCAACCAGTGGTGTGTCGACGGGCAATACAAAATGTATTCAGATGCCAAGTTTCTAAATGATAAAGGCATCATGACATGGACCCTTACATTGGAGAGGCAGGTCCTTACGGTAAGTCTTCCCACCATGTCAGATATCCAACAATCTCTTCACTAGACATCGGATAGAGTGAATTGCTCGTTCTTTGGGTCGCTTCTGTGATGAGTTGGTCCTAGAGTTTTACGCCTCTAATGTGGCTATTGTCTGATCACAAATCGATAGGTAGGATGCCCCCGCCAAACAGGCCTCACTTGAGCATGTCAAAGTACACGGCATACAAGTCGACATCTTCCTGCTAACCATCTGCTGGTATCCATACGGCGAGGATGTTGATGCCACCAGGACCTCTCTAACCGCCGAGTTTGACTACCGGTGGAAAATTGTTAAAGATAGCCAATGCTTGCGTGAGCCATCGCTGAGAGAGACCTCTAAGAGGTGGATGGACCTGCACTTATCTATTGATTATGAGGGTGCCGACTGGGTCATGGAGTCGAAGGGATCCATTAGGAAGGCTAACTTGACCTTCACGGCTATGTTTTTATGGTTGATTGTCCGCCACTTCCTCTCCCCCACGGTTGCTGATAATACAGTTACATGGGATCGCGCAGTTCTAATTGCAGCTATGATAGCCGGGTTTGAGGTTGACTTCTCTAGGCTTCTATAGAGGGTTATGCACGAGGGGGCTTTCAAGGTCACCACTACTTACCCTTTTCCGTGTATAATATTTTCCTTATGCAGGTCCGCAGGTGTGCCCATGTGGCACATTGATCAGCTCAAGACTCCGCTGGGAACTATTGATATCGGCCTTATCAGGTATGAGGCCAATGATTTGTCTCCACGCAGAGGGCCCCCTCTAGAGTAGCGTCCGCTTGGTGAAAATATTACTGATACTGTACCATATGCTCGAACGGCAACGCAAGCTACTTCAGCAACCACTGACACTACCCGGGTCGAGTCTATCCCGGGTAGTAGCACTGCCCCTACCTCCTCTTGCTCAACCCCTTTCCCCGCTCTGTTCCCGCTTGCTAGGGTCCAGAAACTAGAGGCTCATATGTCCATACTTCTGCATCACATCCAGCCTTAGATGCAGAGGCCTATTTCTGAGACGGAGGAGCGTAAAATGGCACAACACATAGAGCAGAAGATCACTAGGGTTCATCAGCGCTTAGACATGAGTTGTGGGTGCTAGCCCGGCCAGCCCCTCCGCTTGACGTGTCGACCTTCAGGCTGTGGATGAAGTTTCCGAGCAGATATTGATATGATCCTAGATGCTAGGGTGCCTAAGTTTGAGATCCTTTCTATAGATCCTAGTGAGGACACAGTGTTGGCAGCTTTATTCGCCACTTATAAGATACCACCACCTCCCCCTCGAGAGAATGCCTGGAGGCGTAGGGGTTGATAGGAGGATGAGGCTAGATCAACGAAGAAGGAGCGTCGTGAGATGGAGGCTACGACGAGAGCCTCGATTGCTGATGATGAGGCGCGTCAGATTAGTGTTGTAGAGTCAGCTACCGGGGCATCTAGCTACAGAAATGTGGAGACAGCGGGAGGCACTACTGATAGTGCTCTTGCTGATGAGGACACTACTGAGGGTGTCCAGACTACATTGGTAGTGAGTTCCGGGAAATCGGACCCACCAGCTTGCTGATCACCGGTGCTTTGCGCCCCAGGCTTGCTTCACCTACCACTCTCGTATTTTAGTTTTTTTATGCCTTGAGGACAATTGCATATCTTTTTGTTGGGGGTGGGGTAAATGGAAAGTGAGTGCTAGGGTGAGGTCTGAGTAGCCCAATTCACGATCCTCTTTTGAGGTTTTCTTGCGTGTTTTCTTTTTCCCCAAAAGACTGATTATTTTATTTTTTAACCGGCATATCTATATCTTATGTACATAGTATAACTCTGAAGCATGATGGATAAAACAAAAATGATATCCTAATGTAATGAAAATGATGCATGGCTAGGAACAGTAATTGATAAATGTGTGTCTCTAAGCATGACATAGAGATACACCACTGCATAACCCTAAGTCTAAGACTCGAACTAGGTGTCTGATAATCTGGTAGAGTAATGGGATGTCAAGTGAGTGTGAGGAAAATTTAAATAGCCCACTATTTTTACTGAGCTAGAACTTGACTAGTTAGTGCTGCTAAAAGTAAGCTGAAATAGACAAATAAGAACGGATCATAGGCCCTTGTTCAATATAGCCATTTTTAGCCTAAATAAAAAATGAATGAAATTAATCCCTCTTTGATCCAAATGATTTGAGCTTAAAATATACCTTTCTTTTTCACCCCAACTAATCTTTTATGGGAATAATGTGTTGGCCCTGGTCCCTCCTTGGACATGTGCACCTCAGCTTATGCCAAAAGCATAAGTTGAGGGTGGCTAATGTAGTAAACAACCTTTTCATGGCCCTGACCCAACTTTGA
The DNA here is from genome assembly GCA_027789145.1 of Solanum arcanum. Taxonomy (NCBI): domain Eukaryota; kingdom Viridiplantae; phylum Streptophyta; class Magnoliopsida; order Solanales; family Solanaceae; genus Solanum; species Solanum arcanum. Next base: position 23,776,634 of record CM050942.1, on the reverse strand, counting down.
GTATTTTGTACTTTGACTCATTTAAAATCCATGAGTTAAGGGTGGCTATCATGAGGAATGCTCTGGAAAGTGGGGTTGAAAGAACAAAGAAAAAAAAAAAAAACTAAAGACTCAAGAGCCAATTGAAATAGAAGTGAAATAAAAAGTATAATAAATACAAGCAAGAAAAGAAAAGAGTCTCTTACACAAATGAAGAAAGAAGGGAAAATAGCAAGGTGAAAGAATATTAGAAAAAAGGCGGAATAAAAATATGAAAAGGTTGGACGCTTAACCGATATGTCAAGGAGGGACACAAGTCACTAAAGTATACCTAAATATACCCTACCTGACCCTGAGCCTATGTTACAAGCTAAGAAAGTCCTGTCATGATCCTAAGAGTTGTATGGCGAGCTTAAAGCGGTGAAAATAAGAGCAAACTTATGGCAATATGTATGAATGAGTTGTGAATTTGTTCTGAGAGTGAGTGTTGAAAAGTAATCCTTATACTCAAACTTAAATGATTGTCTGAAAAATGAGGATGTTGTTTTGAAGTGAGGACACTAGTTGCAATACCGGAAATATTAGCACCTCAGTGAGAAATTGAAAAGGATAGGTGTCAGTGCGTGGTGAGTCTGTGTCATGGTCTGATTCCACATAATTCAAGCCTAATAGTAATAACATGCATAAACATTATGATAATGATGGGGATTGATAGCCAAATGATTGTGAAAGCTAAAATATGGATACACTTGTACAAAGTTTTTGTAGTGAGTAATAGTGCGTCGCTAGAGGACAAACAACAAATTGATGTTGAGAGTGTTGATGTACCATAGTTTTACTGTAATTTTAATGTTCTTTCCTTAAGTTTAATGTGTGTCCAAAATCCTTTTTGTATTGATATTTATGTATGTTTCTCCTTATTTGCAAGAAATCTGTCCAAATATGAACACGAAAGTTTTTGAGAGAAGAAATGTAGTAGAGACCACCTACGGAGCATATGAAGGTCCGTCAAGCCTGTGATAGTCCGTATGTGGCATCATAGTGTGGAGAGAAGCTGCTGAAGGAAAATGGGGAAGTCTGACCTAGTGTGGGATTCCGGAAGTCCACGATGGACCATCATAGTTACGACGGTCCGTTCCTGCTGGTTCGTTGTAATAATCATAGAGTAGTCCAAGTACCCAAATTCCAAGAATTTAAAGTATTATGGAACGCAGACCCTCGATAGACCATCGTGCTTGGAACGGTCTGGCATATTTGTACGTTGATAGTAATAAATAAAGTAGCAAAAGAATTTATGAAGTATGGGATGACGGAGGCCATGATGGCCCGTCGTGACCACGACGGTCCATCACGAGGTTCGTCGACTCAGACGCACTTTGACAGATTTTCAGTAATTACAATACGTCTTTTATAAGGTTTTTGTTTTTATTAGAAATAGTTCGAAAAACCACGTCTTTGGGGTTAGACTTTTTGTTAGTTAGACTTTTTGAGAGTTGGACTTTTTGATAATCTTTAGTTCTCTTATTCAAGTATTGAAGGATTAATTTCATTAATTGATACACTTTTTCTGGAATTGAGTGTTGGTGCCTTTGTTGATTAATCAAGTGAATTTCTGGATTTTATTCTTTATCATTAAAGTGAGTGCATGATTTCTTATATTAAATATATGAATAGTGTTATTATGACTATGGGTAACTAAACTCCATAACTAGGGTTGTGGGAACCAGGGGTGAATAATGAGGTAAAATCTGACTAAAACCGCAATTCTACAATAGTGTCTTGCATGTATTGATAATTCTTTCGTTTAGAAGTCTTTTTAACGGATGACCAACGTTAGAACTCGCCTTAATGCTACTTGCCGGACCAATGAGGTAGATAATAGGAAAACAATTATCAACATAGATTTAGTGTACAATATCTAATAGGCTAGTGTCGATTGGTACGAAATAATAACTTAGTCAAATATCGAATACAATGCTTAATTTGAGGTAAAGGTAAGGGTTAGTATAGCAACACACGTAATCGGACCAAGGTGCAGAGTGAAATTTTTGTAGATGCCGGACCAAGGATTTAGAGATAAATAATTTATCACGTTACATGCAAGATACTACGAAAGAATTGTTATAGTTAGAATTATCAAGTTAGGAACCCGTGGAGAACACTTAACCCCTAGTTACTTTTATTAATTGATTAAGCTCCAAGATTTGAATCTTTTAGTTGTTTAGTTTAGTTTAGTTAATTATTTTCATTAATTTAGAAATAAAAACCCCCCTTTATTGTCTTTTGTATTATAGGGAAATAATTTACTAAATAATAGTAATAATAGATTAAAGTTAAGTCTAAACTATTTTCCTCGTGGGAACGATCCCAACCTCATTAGTTGGGTTCTTTACTTGATATGACCGCTTTACTTCTTATTTGAGAAGTAAGTTTGAGCGTATCATTACCCGAGTCAGACAGACGACGGGGTCAAGCTTAAAAACGACGTTGGATGACCGCAAGCCAACTATTCGTTTTGTATTTCAGATGATGATTTGTGTTTTTCTGGAAGAAGTTATAGTAAGCCACAAAACTTTTTTTATTCATATGCAACTATTTCCCGCTTGGCAGAAAAATGCCATGAAAATGCGTCAGTTTTTAATAATAATACGATAAAGAAATAAGTAAACAACTATTTAACGTAGCCAAATAAGTTTAGTTTTATGGTTAGAATTCTTTAACTCCCCCGTAGAGTCGCCATTATGTTTTAGTCGAAAAATTATTTTATATAGGTTTTTGATTTTTTTGGAGTCGCCACTTAATAATTAAGAAAAAATGAAGAAAAACTATTTTTTCTATCGATTAAAACAGGAAACCGGTTTAAAATGTTTAAAGTGGGTTTGAGATTTACATTTATATTTTAGGAAGGCGTTTAAGGCACCTAAAATTTCTATTAATACGGTTTTCCGGCAACTAACTTTTTGGATAAAACGTCAAACTGAAATATTTGAGATAGCAAATTAGTTAGAGTTGTTTGGAAAATGAAATATTAAATTTACTATCTAAGTGAGATTTGCAAAAAAAAATTTAAGTTTATTTATACTTGAATAATTTAGATAAGTGGTTTGACAAGGCGGCGTCTTGTTGGGATGAGAGGTTTTTGACCCTAACACTAATTCCAAATAATAATGAGAAAATAGCGATAAAGTAAGAGAGAGAGAAAGAGAGAGAGAGAGTTGGGTCCAAGTCCGGATTCGGTCCATCTGGACCAGTCCTTGGACCCGTTTTTGTTTTGTACGTGTCGTAGACTAGTTAGGCAGTTAAGAAAAAATAAAAACACAAAAGAAAAGACAACAAGCTTTTAAGCCCAAAGGTGACAAAATACAACACTTAAAAGTTGGACTATTTGATCAAATTTCTTCAACGACTAAGTGACTTCGTAACCTCAACCTACTTTTTTGCTTAATGTAGCATAAGCCTTAGCCACTTCAAAAGGGCTTTTCAGCTCGGGACCTGTACGTCAGTTTTTATTGCTTGACTTGATGGAGGAAAATTGATCCTTAATGGATCTCGAGATCTAAGGGGAGGCGAGAGTTTATAGAGAACTTGGTCGAGTTTTACATACAAAAAATGCAAATATTAGTCAAGAAAGATAAGTTGTAAAAAAAATGATAGCAACACAAATGAAAAAGTAATGTTGGTATGCTTATTTGACTCGTTTCGGAGAAAACATACGAACGCTATATCAACGCAAAGCTTAGAGTAAGGTAAGCATATGTATACTACGATAAGTAAACAATGATTTCTACAAATTTTTTAACAAATTAAAGAAACATGTAACTTCAATGCTCTTCTTTACGATTAAATCAATTACTAAGTTGCTTCAAATTGTCGTTTCTGTGCATAACAAAATACACAAAGAAATTGAACTTAGATGTCACATGCCGTCAAGAGAGAGGCTAAAAATTTTAGAAAATAAACGAAGGAACTCAAAACCTTGCCACCAAAAAAATAAACAAGTTTTGAAATGATACCATGGAATACACATGACTAAAGAGTAAATTACTAGGCTCCAAGTAATTAAATAAAAAATCAAATGGTAGTAATAACTAAGTCAAGGCCAACAATGACTAAAGGGAAGAGATTTAGGATCCTTTACTTAGTCAAATATGATGATAAGGAAGTCATTATAGAACAAGAAAGGAAGTGACCATTAATGAAAGAAAAGAAAAGAAGCTACTGCTAAGAAGAGTTTGCAGATGTGACAGGGCGAAGGAAACTAACATTTTCCACAACTTAAAAAAAGAGATAATAAATAAAAAATAATAATAAAAATAATAAAAAGGAAAGACTCAAGTAAACAAGACACAACAACAAGCTTAAGCATGAATTTTATACAACGAGGCGTACATTTAAAACTAAACGATGATGAGCTAAAACTCAATCCTTGAGTCTATACACTTTCCGAAAAGAGATTCGACCAACAAAGCTTATTAAAAAAAAGAAACAACTTGTGCTTAATAACACACAGAGAGAGAAGATAAGGGATGTCTCATGGCCGAAAAATAGCAACACTTTAAAGAGAACATTTGAACGGGGAATCAGAGGAACTGGATTAGTGACATATTAACAATAGGAGCTGATACGCTCAAACTTACTTCACAAATAAGAAGTAAAGCGGTCGTGTCAAGTAAATAACCCAACTGGTGAGGTTGGGATCGTTTCCACGAGGAAAATAGTTTAGACTTAATGTCAATTTATTACTACTAATGTTCAGTTAATTACTTTCTTGGAAAGCAAAAATCATAGAAAAAAAGGGGGGTTTCTATTCATAAATAAATGAAAATAACAAGCTAAAAAAAGGAGATAACTAACAGCTTCGAATGTTGGAGTTTAATCAATTCATCAAAGTAATTAGGGTTTACGTGTTCCCCACAGGTTCTTAACATGATAAGTCTAACTATAACAATTCTTTCCTAGTATCTTGCATGCAAAGTGATAAGTTATGTATTTCTAAATCCTTGGTGCAGCATCTAGAAAATGTCACTCCGCACCTTGGTCCGGCTACGTGTGTTGTTATCCTAACCCTTATCTTTACCTCATATTAAGCATCGTATTCGATATTTGACTAGGTTATTACCTCATACCAATCAATACTAGCCTATTAGATAGTGTACACTAAATCTATAGAGATAATTTTTTTACTATTATCTACCTCCTTGGTCCGGCAAGTAGCATTAAGGCAAGTTCTAACGTTGGTCATCCGTTAAAAAGACTTTTAAGCGAAAGAAATATTAATACATGCAAGACACTATTCTAGAATTGTTATTTTAGTTAGGTTTACCTCATTATTTGCCTATGGTTCCCACAACCCTAGTTATGGAGTTTAGTTACCCATAGTCATAATCAAAATATTCAAATATATGATATAAGAATTCATGTACTTACTTCAATGAGAAAGAGTAAAATCCGAAAGTTTGCTTGATTAATCAGTAAAATTCACCAACAATCAATGATAAAAGTCTCAAGATAATCAATTTTTTCTTAAAGAATCTACAAAATAATCAAGAGTCTTACGATATTCAAAAGTCTAACAATGGTCCAGAGTCTAACTAATAATATCGTGCCTAACTAATAATACCGTGCCTAACTAATAATACCGAGTCTAACCTCAAAAATGAGGTTTTTGAACTATTTATAAGAAATTAAAACCTAATTAAACAAAGATTCTAATTGTTGGAAATCTGTCAAAACGCGGCTGGGTCGACGGACCTCGCTACGGATCGTCGTGGTCACGACGGACCGTCATGGACTATGTCGTCCCATACTTGTGCAATTTCTTCTACTTCTCTCTTCATTAACCTCGACAGCAAGTATGACGGACTTTCACAGGCACAACGTTCCATCGAGGGTATACGTTTCAAAACACTTGAACTCTTGGAATATGGGTAATGGGACTACTTCTCTGAACTTCATGACGAACCTGCAGGACGGACCATCATAGACACGAGGGACAGTCATGGACTTCGTAACCCCACACTTGGTTAGACTTTCACATCTTCCTTCAGCAGCTGCACTACGCTGCCACCTACGGACCGTCACAAGCTCCGTAGGTGGTCTCTTCTTCATTTCTTCGCTCACAAACCTCCGCATTCATCTTTGGACAGATTTCCTGCATATAAGGAGAAACTTATATAAAAATTAAAACAAAAAGGCTTTTGGACACACTAAACTTAAGGAAAAAGTATTAATAATACCGTGAAACAACGGTATATCAACACACTCAACATAAATTTGTTGTTTGTACTCAAGCGACGCACTATGACTCACTACACAATCTTTGTACAATAGTATCCATGTTTTATCTTTTGCATTCTTTTGGCTATCAATCCCGATTAATCTCATCATGTTTATGAATGCTATCACTATTAGGCTTGAATTACGTGGAATCAGACCATGACACAGACTAACCATGCACTAACACCTATCCTCTTCAATTTCTCATCGAGGTGCTAATAATTTCAGTAATGCAACTAGTGTCCTCACTTCAAAACAAAATCCTCATTTTTCACACAATGATTTCAGTTTGAGTATAAGGATTACTTTTAAATACTCACTCTCAGAACAAATTAACACTCATTCATACCTATTGCCATAAGCTTGCCCCTTATTTTCACTGCTTTAAGTTCGCTATACAACCCTTAGGATCACGATAGGACTTTCTTAGCTTGTAACACAGGCTCAGGGTCAGGTAGGTATATTTATGTATACTTTAGTGAATTTTTGCCCTCCTTGACATATCGGCTAAACATACCATTTTCTATCATTTTATCTCGCCCTGTTTCTCATATTCTTTCACCTTGTTATTTTCTCTTCTTTCTTCATTTGTGTAAGTGACTCTCTTCTTTTTTTGCTTGTATTTCTTGTATATTTTTCTTTTTATTTACATTTCTTTCAAATAATTCTTGAGTCACTTTACTTTTATTCTTTCAACCCCACTTTCCAGAGCATTTCTCATAATAGCCACCCTCAACTCATGGCTTTGCCATGAGTCAAAGTACACAATAACCAAAGTTGGGTCAGGGCCATAACGAAGGTTGTTTACTGCATTAGCCACCCTCAACTTATGCTTTTGGCATAAGCTGACGTGCACATGTCCATGGAGGGACCAGGGCAAACACATTATTCCTAAAAAAGATCAGTTGAGGTGAAAAAGAAAGGTCCAATTTAAGCTCAGATCATTTAAATCAAAGAAGGATAAATTTCATTTCATTTTCTTTTATTTAGGCTAAAAATGGTCTATATTGAATAATGGCCTGTGATCCTTACCTAATTGTCAATTACAACTTACTTTTAGCATGACTAACCAGGCAAGGTCTAGCTCAGTACGAATAGCGGACTATTCAAATCTTCCTCACACTCACTTGACATCTCATCACTCTACCAGATTATCAGACGCCTAGTTCGAATTTTAGACATAGGGTAATGCAGTGTTGTACCTCTATGTCATGCTTAGAGCAACACACTTATCAATTTTTATGCCTAGTCATGCATCATCTTCCATTTTATCAAGATATAATTTTAGCCATCATGCTCAAGAATTAAACTATGTACACAAGATCTACAAATGCCAGTTCAACAGAAAAAGTAATCAGTCTCTTGGGGAAAAAGAACACAGGCAAGAAAACCCCAAAAGAGGATAGTGAATTGGGCTACTCAAACTTCACCCTAGCACTCACTTTCCATTTACCCCACCCCCAACAAAAAAAACATGCAATTGTCCCCAATGCAAAAAAAATTGAAATACTAGAGTGGTAGGTGAAGCAAACCTGTGGCTGAAAGCGCCGATGATCAGCAAGCTGGTGGGTCTGGTTCCTCGGAACCCACTTCCTCTATAATCTGGACACCCTCAGTGGTGTCCTTAGCAACAACAGCACAATCAGCAGTGCCTCCCACTATCTCCACAGTTCAGGAGCAAGACGCCCCAGCCGATAACTCTCCTGCTCTCATCTGGTGCGCCTCCTCCTCAGCAAGCGAGGTTGTGCTCGCAACCTCCATCTCACGGTGCTCCTTCTTCTGTGCTCGCGCCTCATCCTCTGATCGACCCTAAACCTCTTGGCATGTTCTCGAGTGGGCGGTGGTGGAAAATCTGAGGTGGCGAATTGGGCCGCAAACAATGTGTGTCAGCAGGCTCTACAGAAGGGGCCTCAGACTCAATCACCCTAGCTTCTAAGATCGTGTCAATATCTGCGCGAAAACTGTCGACCGCAGCCTGAAGAGTCGACACATCCACCTGAGGAGCTGGCCGGGCTAGCACCCACAACTCAAAAGCGTCCAAGGGCTGGTGAACCTCAGCGATCTTCCACTTTGTATGCTGAACCATGTTCCGGTCCAAGCGCTCTTCTGCCTCGGTAATAGACCTCTACATCAACAACTGGATATGATGAAGAAGTGTAGCCATTTGCGCCTCTAATTTTTTTACCCTAGCAAGCGGGACCAGAGTGGGTAAAGGGGCTGTACGAGAGGAGCTCAGGGTAGTGCTACTACCCGGGATAGACTCGACTGGGTTAGTGTCATTAGACGCCGCCTGCGTAATCGTGCGGGCTTGGGATACTGTATCAGCCAGATTGTCAGCAAGTGAGGGAAGCTCTGGACAGGGTTCTCTGCGTGGAGCCAACTCATTAGCCTCATCTCTGATAAGGCCAACATCAACAGTGCCCAGAGGGGTCTTTAGCTGATCAACGTGCAATACAGGCACACCTGCAGACCTGCAGAGAGAAAAGATCATGCACGGGAAAGGGTAAGTAGTTCTGACCTTAAAATCCCTCTCGTGCATGACTGCCTTTAGAAGCCACGCAAAATCCACCTCGAACCCGACTATCATCGCCGCCATCAATACTGCTCGATCCCATGTAACGATATTATCAGCGCCTGTGGGGGAAAGGAAGTGGCGGACAATCAACAACAAAAATTTCGCCGTGAAAGTCAGGTTGGCCTTCTTGATGGCCCCCTTAGGCTCGGTAACCCGGTCCTCACCCTCTCCATCAACTAACAAGTGCAGGGCCATCCACCTCTTGGTGGTCTCTCTCATCGATGGCTCGCGGAGGAATTGGCCATCTTTAACAAGCTGCCATTCGGTAGTCAAACTCGGCAGTGAGAGGGGTCTGAGTAGAATCAACACCCTCGCCGTATAGGAACCGGCAGATGGCAGGCAGGGAGATATCGACCTTAACGCCCCGTACTCGGACCTGCTCCAGTGGGGATTGGTTGGCGGGAGCAGCCCGCCTATCAATCTGTGATCGGAGAGTCGCTACGTAGGATGCATAGAACTCTCAGACCAGTTCTTCACTATAACGTCCAAACGGACGTGTTGTCCACTCCAGGCAATGTCTAGTGAAGAGATTGTGGATCTCAGGCATCGTTGGGAGACTCCGTATAAGGGCCCACCGCTCCAATGTGAGTGTTTGAGTCATAACTCATTTGTCATTCAGGAACATTGCATCAGAGTAGACTTGAAATTGCCCGTCGACACACCATCGGTTGGGCTGGTCAGTAGCCGGGGTAAGTGCATGAGCTAGTGAACCTAGTGTGGATTCTGAACTATCAGCCTTATCATACGAGGCTGACGCTGCAGCGGTGGCGGGTGCGGGAACCTCATCAGAGCCGGAGGCTTCCTCTGACCACGAAACTCCTAAGGATCCAGACTCTCCTTCTTCATTGGTGGCTGACCTGCTCATTTGATTGGGAGACAGTGACTACGCCGGATGCCACTTTTTTGGGTGTGGATCTTGCAGCATGTGAAGCACGGGAAGGCGTGGAAGTGCCTGGGGGCACGTACACGGGGTCACGCTCATCATCAGAGCTAATCACAAGGCGAGAAGACGGGGCGACAGACTTCGATCGCCCGCGTTCATAAACTCGATCTTGTTTTGGTGCCATAGTAGATAGTACATGTAAAGGATCATTATTAGTACAAGAAGTTCAAACAAGACAAGCAAAACAACCCAAAAAATAAAAATAAAATGACATTTCTATAGTAACAATGACACACGACCGGACAGGTGACGTCCCGTCGTGACTATGACAGACCGTCATGGGGTCCGTCGTGTCTTACATGGACTTTGTGTATATGGAGAACCATGAAGAAGAGTCTCTAACAAGTATGACGGTATGTTCAGAACGGTCTGTCACAGGTATGACGGTCCGTCGTAGGTGTCCGTCAGAGGACACTTGAAAAAAATATTGGGACCCTTAAAAGAGGGGTCTGTGACCATCATAACTGTCATGCAGGACGGACCGTCGTGGGTATGACGGTCCATCGTACTTTTACGTTTGAGGACACTTAGAAAAATTGAAAGAGACCCTTAGAAACACGGTCTCTGACAACCAGAACGGTTGTTCAGGATGGACCGTCTTAAAGACGACGGTCTGTCACATGTGTACGTTGGAGGACACTTAGAAAAAGTGAGAGACCCTCATAAATAGGGTTTCTTACAACCAGAACAGTTGTGCAGGACGGACCATCGTGGGTGTGATGGTCCGTTGATATGTCTGTTTGAGGACACTTGCATAAAATTTTACAGTGGGGTGTTAGGGCTTTTGGAACAGACCCTACGACGGTCCTTCGTGGGTACGACGGTCCATCATCGGGGTCTCGTTCTGTATATCAGTGACAGAACTGGGGGTACCCAAAGCAATCCCGATGAACCCAAATCAACTTGTAGTGTTTTTGACCTACATTTGTCTAACCCAACTACCTAGGAAACTAGCAATGCGAAAGCACCTATGTCTAGGGTTGTAAACACGACAATTTCGAATATTTTTAACCTAGGTTAGACAAAATCTTCTATAAAAGAAATGAACATATGATGAAGAACTAAGCTAATACTAATTAATAAACAAAAATTCAAGGTAAATGAGTAGAAATTAGAGACACATACCTGAGAATTGGAGAAAAATAAGATGGAAAAGTACTTGGTGATCAAGAAGACACCCATAGCAGCAACTCCGACTAGTAGATGATAACTTTTAGGGCTTTGGAGAATTTTGGGGAACAATGATCGGTTGAAGAGGGAGAGATTTTGGAAGTTGAAAAGGGAGGTAAATAGGAGGAGTAGTGAAGGAATGGGGGTGAAATGAGGGGTCGGGTAGTTTAAACGGTGAGATTTTGTAAAGAAAAACTCCATCCCTGTGGGGTCGGGTTTGCCTCATTAATGATGCGACAATTCCCCGACGACGGTCCGTCTCATTTGTGATGATCCATCGTTTGTTCCGTCGTGTGTGCCCTAGTTTGAAAATAACTTAAAGTCGTACCTGGCACGACGGATTCATGTGAAGGTCCGTCGCTCTGTCCGTCACTGACTGCTGCAGAGTAATTTTCTGCAAAATTTCCTGGTGATGTGCCTTCAAATTTAAAACCCTTTAGTAGAAAAATGCTACCATTACTAAAAAGACTATAAGTATTGGGTTGCCTCCCATAAACGCCTGATTTAATGTCGCGGCACGACTGGGGACACTTGATTACATAGACTTCATCAAGATGGTATGCCTCTATCACTTCATTCCCCGATGATTTATGCCCAATATAGGGTTTTATTCGTTCTCTATTCACCTTAAACCGCACTCCCTCCTTGTCTTTTAACTCAACTGCTCCATGAGGGAATACATGGGTAATCAAGTAAGGGCCAGTACGTTTGGACTTGAGCTTGCACGGAAGACAAGGTGACCCAGAACTGTCTAAAAGCACTAAATCCCCAAACATAAACTCTTGCTTTTCACTTTTTTGTTCATTTTCTTTCGTCATCTTTCTTTTTGGGATATGGCGGATTCCTATTGGAGCTCACCACTCTGCCTCATGGTCCTACAAATGTTAAAAGTCGCTTCTTCATTGTTCAACCGAAATTTCATCTGTCCCTTTTCCATAGCAATTAAGGCTCTACCTGTAGCAAAGAATGGCCTCCCAAGAATAATAGGCACTTCAAAATCGACTTCAGAATCAAAAATAACAAAATCAGCCAGAAATATGAATGACTCCACTTTTACTAGAACATCATGGAGTATCCCTATAGGCCTTTTCACTGTCCGATCAGCCATCAGTAGCCGCATCGCACTGGGTTTTGGATCCCCCAAACCCAACTTCTTGTAAATCGAGAGGGGCATGATATTTATGCTTGCCCCCATATCATATAATGCTTTCACAAAATGTAATAACCCAACTGTACAAGGAATAGTGAACGCACCCGGATCTTCTTTCTTTTGTACGAGGGACCTTGTAGAAATAACACTACAATGTTGCAGTCTATTATCATCCTCGAAAGTGACTAATCTTTTCTTTGTGACCAGATCTTTCATAAACTTGGCATAACCGGGCATTTGTTCTAGAGCTTCACCAAAGGAACATTGATAGAAAGCTGCTTCAGCATTGTTATGAAACGCCGATATTTACCATCCTCGGTCTTTTTCACTAATCTCTGAGGGAAGGGTGGTGGTGGCCTAGGCATGGGAACTACCTTTATAGGGACTCCTGCATCTTTTTCATTACTTTCCTCTGCTTCACCACTACCCTTTACCACCTTATCATCATCCTTTCTCACATTTTCCTCATTAGACGGCATAGGTGGGTCAATGGTTTGCTTACCACCCGGATTAGTGATTGTCATACAGTGTGCATCATTTATTGGATTTTGGACAGTGTTGCTAAGAAGAGTGCCCGGTTGCCGTGTGTTCACTTTCGCAGATAATTGGGCCATTTGCAACTCGATTTTCTTAATCGATATTCTGTTACCGTAGTTACCCCTGTGGAAGTTGTTGTCGCGGTTGTAGTTTCCACCTCAGACATAATGACCCTCACGGTTGTAATTACCATAGATCCGACCTTTGTTCCCTTTACCTTGGCGCTAATTATCCTAATTTGAGCCTTGGGCGCTCAGTCGAAAACCCCCCGTCTGCTCATTTATTGCATAGGAGTCCTCCACATAATAGCATTCATCATTAGAACGAGGTGGTTTAGGCAAGTATTTAACTGCACTTATCTCTTTTGCACCCCCAGTGATATGTTTTAGAACCAACCAAAGCTCAGTTCTCATCTGAGCCATTTCTTCACGAATCTCATCTATGGCTGGGTTGTGAGTGGACTGTACTGCGAAGGTATTTCTCCTTGTATCTGACTTTCTAGTACTCCAAGCTTTATTATTTCGGGAGATTTTCTCTAATTTTTCAGCAATCTCAGCTAAAGGACACTCCCCATAAGATCAATCTGCTATAGTGTCCAACACCGCTTTATTATTATCATCCTGTCCCCGATAGAACTATTCCTTCAATGAATCATCATCTACACGGTGATTTGGGGCACTTCTCAATAACGAGGTGAATCTATCCCAAGAACTACTAACTGACTCTCCTGGTAGTGCCACAAAGTTGTTCACTCTGTCTTTGTGGTTTAGTTTCTTGGAGACTAGATAGTAGCGTGCTAAGAATACATCCCTTAGTTGGTTCCAAGTGAAAATTGAGTTGTAAGGGAGCTCAGTAAACCATATAGCAGCATCTCCCGTCAGTGAGAGAGGAAACACTCTTAGCCCTATTACATCCAAGTCTAAGTTAGGCCTCCCTACACAGCTTTTACACACTGCCCTTACCTTAGCTATATGGGCATGTGGATCCTCAGAAGGTAGCCCTGAAAACAAACCTGTGTCAGTGAGCATTTGCATCAGGCTACTAGTAACCACAAAGGTGTGGCCAGGTGGTAGAGGGGGCAAGACAAGTGGAACATCAGAGTCTACTATGTTGTCATAGCCTCTGTATTATGCTTGGGGCCGTGGAGCGGTATTTTGTCCCCTCTATTGGTGTTCACCCGGAGCATCGGGTAACAACTGACCATGAACATCAACCGGAGCTGGTATGTGCTGGTTTGGATCATTAACATTAATTCCCAAGTTTCGATTCATGTTGCGTAGTGTACACTCTAATTCGTGATCGTAGGGAAACAAGGGTTCTCTTCCTCTCCGTGTATTTGGCATACAAGGAAGATGGTTCTGCAGGAATCAAAAACAATAAAACATAGTAAAATAAAGAAAATATCAACTAAACTATAGTAATAACTTTAAGTTAATCTAAAAGCTACTCTCCCAGGCAGCGGCACCAAAATTTGATACGCTCAAACTGACTTCTCAAATAAGAAGTAAAGCGGTCGTGTCAAGTAAATAACCCAACTAGTGAGGTTGGGATCGTTCCCACAAGGAAAATAGTTTAGACTTAACGTCAATTTATTACTACTACTGTTTAATCAATTACTTTCTTGGAAAGCAAAAATGATAAAAGGGGGGTTTCGATTCCTAAATAAATGACAATAACTAGCGAAATAAAAGGAGACAACTAACAGCTTCGAATGTTGGAGCTTAATCAATTAATCAAAGTTACTAGGGTTTACGTGTTCCCCACAGGTTCATAACTTGATAAGTCTAACTATAAAAATTCTTTCCTACTATCTTGCATGCAAAGTGTTAAGTTATGTATTTCTAAATCCTTGGTCATCCATCTAGAAAATGTCACTCCGCACCTTGGTCCGGCTACGTGTGTTGACTATGTTATTACCTCGTACCAATCAATACTAGCCTATTAGATAGTGTACACTAAATCTATGTTGATATTTACCCTTATCCTTATATTTACCTCATATTAAGCATCGTATTCGATATTTGACTATGTTATTACCTCGTACCAATCAATACTAGCCTATTAGATAGTGTACACTAAATCTATGTTGATCCGGCAAGTAGCATTAAGGCGAGTTCTAACATTGGCCATCCGTTAAAAAGACTTCTAAGCGAAAAAATTATTAATACATTCAAGACACTATTCTAGAATTGTTATTTAAGTTAGGTTTTACCTCATTATTTGACTATGGTTCCCACAACCCTAGTTATGGAGTTTAGTTACCCATAGTCATAATAACAATATTCAAATATTTGATATAAGAATTCATGTACTTACTTCAATGAGAAAGAGTAAAATCCGAAAGTTTGCTTGATTAATCAGTAAAAGTCACCAACAATCAATGATAAAAGTCTCAAGATAATCAATAATCTCTCAAAGAGTCTACAAAATAATCAAGAGTCTCACAATATTCAAAAGTCTAACAATGGTCCAGAGCCTAACTAATAAAATTGTGCCTAACTAATCATACCGAGTCTAACCTCAAAAATGAGGTTTTCGAACTATTTATAGAAAATAAAAACCTAATTAAACAAGGATTCAAATTGCTGGAAATCTCTCAAAACGCGGCTGGGTCGACGGACCTCGCGAAGGATCGTTGTGGTCACGACAGACCGTCATGGACTCCGTCATCCCATACTTGTGCAATTTCTTCTGCTGCTTTCTTCATAACTCTCGACGGCAAGTATGACGGACCATCACAGGAACAACGGTCCGTCGAGGGTCTTCGTTTTAAAAAACTTGAACTCTTGGAATATGGGTACTAGGACTACTTCTCTGAACTTCATAACAAACCTGCAGGATGGAACGTCATAGACACGACGGACTGTCATGGACTCCGCAACCCCACACTTGGTCAGACTTCCCCATCTTCCTTCAGCAGCTGCACTACGCTGCAACCTACAGACCATCACAAGCATGACAGACCATCACAAGCTCCGTAGGTGGTCTCTTCTGCATTTATTCGCTCACAAACCTCCGCATTCATCTTTGGACAGATTTCCTGCAAATAAGGAGAAACTTATATAAAAATTAGCACAAAAAGGCTTTTGGACACACTAAACTTACAGAAAAAGTATTAATAATACCGTGAAACCATGGTATATCAGGAGCGAAAAGTCAAATCATCTTGCAATCGCAAAATCATTTAGGCAAACAGACAACAACACATGAGGTCTAAGCGATCACAAACACAACAAATGGACTTTAAATAATTGGCATCTATGTTCATTCATCAAACTTAAGAGAAGAGAATTATGAATAAGATGTCTAGTGCAAAGCAATAATGTCTACATACGATAACTTAGACGACTGAAGCAATCTGGAAACTGAACAAAACTCAGGCACGAAAGTTTTGAAAATAAACAAGAAGAGTAAAGATTTTTAGGGTAGAAAAAACAATTACAAACACAAACAGCCCACACATACATACACAGACCATATTCTCGAATAATTAACTCTAGGAGATTAATTCATCACAAAACATAAAATTGTTCAAGAACAAACTCAACAGTAAACAAACAATAGTTGAACCTCATAAAGCTAAATTAAAGAACTCGCTCACAGTATCAATAGGTGTTTGAAGACGAGTTGATATACTTAATGCATTAGTTGACTAAGTTATCCCCATTTGAAATAAAGCAGGCCTTTAACATACAATAGCTATGAACTAAGAAACATACAACAAAGATGAACTAAGAAAAAAAACATAGTTACTCGGAGAAACAAAATAGTCACGAACTAAAACGAGTCAAAATGAATAAAATAAGATAAAGTTCACCTTTTTTGGGGCAGCGAGCTAGGGAAGAGTTAGGGATGTTGAGCTTCCACCACGACGAAAAAAATCCAAGGAACTTTTGCAAAATCCCAATGAATCAACGCACCTAGACAAAGGACGAAGAAGGGATTTTCAAGCGTATTTTTACTTCTATCCTGAACAATGATATCCAAATCCTTTTGTATTTTTTCTGCTAAAATAAAAAACTCCAATCTCCCTTTTTATTTACTCCCAAAATTTCCCAATTTTTTTCTCTAGCCCAAAGTGAGCCCCAAAAAGGGAGTTTATATGGAAGGGGAACTTAGGGTTACCGCGGGAAAAAGAAGTCGAGAACGGATATGAAATGGGACCTCAAAATTCGAATTCTAAAACAGAAATCTCTCCAGTAAACGAGAATCTCACAAATTGGTTCCCTAATTTTTAACATATTCGAACGGACGAGAGAGACTTCGACCTCCAGATCGATCTAATGTACTTCTTGTGCTACGTGGTTCAATTCCTACGAACTAAGGATGCTTTCCGCGTGCCTCTTATGGTGCTCTGCCACGCTTGTACGATGAAAGGGGCGTTTGGGAGAAGGAGACAAGAAAATTGCCCTCTGTTTCTACTGTCTTACCATGTATTTCGATGAAAAATTGATGTCGCTTGGAGGCCGTTATTCACGTCGTTTGTTCTTGCTATGCGCTTTTGTGAAATTGTCTTCCCATGAGGAAGACGAGGCGCATAGAGGGTCGTTGAAGTTCTTCACGCGCTTGATATATCGTGGTTTCACAGTATTATTAATACTTTTTCGTTAAGTTTAGTGTGTCCAAAAGCCTTTTTGTGCTAATTTTTATATAATTTTCTCTTTGTTTTGCAGGAAATTGGTCAAAAGATGAATGCGGAGATTTTGAGCGAAGAAATGCAGAAGAGACCACCTACGGAGCTTGTGACGGTCCATACGTGGCAGCGTACTGTAGCTGCTGATGGAAGATGGGGAATTCTAACCAAGTGTAGGGTTACGAAGCTTGTGACGGTCCGTCCTGCAAGTTCTTCATGAAGTTCAGAGAAGTAATCCCAGTACCCATATTCCAAGAGTTGAAGTGTTTTGGAACAAAGACCCTCGACGGACTGTTGTGCCTATGACGGTCCATCATACTTGTCGTCGAGGGTAATGAAGAGAGCAGCAGAAGAAATTGCACAAGTATGGGACGACGGAGTCTATGACGGTCCGACGTGACTATGACGATCCGTCGCGAGGTCTGTTGACCCACCTGTGTTTTGGCAGATTTCCAGCAAATAGAGTCCTTGTGTAATTAGGTTTTTATTTTCTATAAATACTTTGAAAAACCTCGTTTTTGGGGTTAGACTCCGGATCATTGTTAGACTCTTAGATTGTTAGACACCGTATTAGTAAACATTGTATTGTTAGACTTTTGGTGAGATTATTGATTATTTTGGGATTCTTGCAAGTGATTATTGGTGATTAATCAAGAAAACTTTCGGATTTTACTCTTTCTCATTGAAGTAAGTACATAAATTCTTATTTAATATATTTGAATATTGTGATTATGACTATGTGTAACTAAACTCCATAACAAGGGTTGTGGGAACCATATGCAAATAATGAGATAAAACCTAACTAAAATAAAAATTCTAGAATGGTGTCTTGCATGTATTAATAATTCTTTCGCTTAGAAGTCTTTTTAACGGATGGCCAACGTTAGAACTCGCCTTAATGCTACTTGACGGACCAAGGAGGTAGATAATAGGAAAAGAATTATCAACATAGATTTAGTGTATACTATCTAATAGGCTAGTATTGATTGGTACGAGGTAATAACTTAGTCAAATATCGAATACGATGCTTAATATGAGGTAAAGATAAGGGTTAGGATAGCAACACACGTAGCCGGACCAAGGTGCGGAGTGAGATTTTCTAGATGCCGGACCAAGGATTTAGAAATACATAACTTATACCTTTGCATGTTGGATACTAGGAAATAATTGTTATAGTTAGAATTATCAAGTTATAAACCTGTGGGGAACACGTAAACCCTAGTTACTTTTATTAATTAATTAAAATCCAACATTCAAAGCTGTTAGGTGTCTCCTTCAATTGCGTTAGTTATTTTTATTCATTTAGAAATAGAAACCCCCCTTTTATTGTTTTTAGTTTCCAAGGAAGTCATTGACAAAACAATAGTAATAACAGGTTAAAGTTAAGTCTAGACTATTTTTCTCTTGGGAACGATCCCAACCTCACTAGTTGGGTTATTTACTTGAAACGACCGCTTTACTTCTTATTTGAGAAGTAAGTTTGAGCGTATCAGCGCCTGCTACCGTTGTCTTCTTGAATTGCATGTTGACACCGTGAAATATTAAAAGAGGCATCTAAGCTTCTTGTTGCTATTATTGAAGCTGAAGACGGGCCGGGTCGGGAGGCGTAAGGAGTGGGCTGGGATATTTTTAGAATGGATTGCTTCTGGGTCTAAGAAGAATGAATAGTGGACTGAAAATCTGGTTGTCTTATGGATGTGGGCCAAAATTTGGTTCTTTTAAAGGGGCTGCAATAAGTGAGTGAATTTCAATCGAAATTAAATAATCTAGCCAAAGGAATTTAGTTGGAAAAATCGGCTAAAATCCTAATAAGACGAATTGATATAAGTTAATTAATGAACTTGCTAATCTTAACGAAATAAAATAATTAGTTTAATTGCGAATTATAAAAAACGACACAACTTATTTGAAAAAAGCTTGCAAGCTTAATATTTTCTTAAAATTTTATAAAAGCTATTAATTTTAAATCGTTTGAAATAGAAGAAGCTCGAAATGATTAATTCATACATAGGACGTCAAAAATTAGGTGTCAACATATACATTTATAATACACCAACCCATAAACATGAGATCCTCCTACCAAAGGTGATTCTAAGGTTCACTTGAGTGAGTTGTGAAGAGACCGTCCATACAATCCCTTTCACACATACTTAAGAGATCCTATAGATTACCTAGGATAAGATCATTCTTACTTAATACAATAACATACGTATAATATGACATTCTGCCTTTCAAAGGTTATCAAAAGACATAGTTATGTAAATTAAGAAGAAAATGTTGATGATTGACCTCGTCAAGATTACCTAAATAATCCTTAAGACTACATAAGTTTGGATCATGTCTGCATAATCAACAAATTTTCCTACCTAAAGTCATTCGTAAGACTTATCTAGGTAAGAGATGAAGTGACAATTTCTATGCCCTCTTGACATCATAACTAGACAAGCCTTTACTACTCTAAATAAGTACTTATTCATTTAACATTCTTTCTTAAATTAAGTCATTACATTCATTAGTTCATTTAAGAGATATTCATCACATAAGGACATTGAAGTATTGGTCTTCGACAAGACCTAGGGACTCTCACTAACATCTTCAAATCCTGTTGTGCAATATTTTGATAGCGTCTAATCCATCACCTAACCTTCATATAAAAACTCCAATACTAGTAGGTACCCCATATGATGAGAATAGGTAATAATCGACATAGACCATGGTAGCAAAGCATGAATATGGAGTTGTAACCTACTCCGATGGGGGTGTTCTACTTGCCAATGGTAGAACTTAGACACATCCCATGTAGGCACATAGTTTAGGAATATGACGGGCTAACTATGTACTCTAGTCTCTCGTTCTTCACTAGAGCTACTTCTCGTAATATACTCACTCGGTGCTAGCCTTTGTATACATAGAGTTATTCACATTAAAGGTTCATACAAAGGGTTTCATATATTATTCATAACCCAATAACATTCATCCTACCAAAGAGGTCCCCTAGGGTTACCTTACAATAGAGACAAAGATAGATCCTCATGACTTTCCTAAGGATGATATGATGTCGTTCCAGCCAATAAACCGTAAGTCCAGCATTCATTACATGAAGGATACCATTACGACTTTCGACTTCAACGTGCATAACGTTACCACGATGTTCAAGGTTCCACATAAAGACCCTCTAAACATCATTCAAGGTCACATGTCATTCATACATTCAAGACTATGAGGCTAACATCCTAAGTGAAGACATCTCATATACACATATCTTTAATGCATCAAAAAGAGGGACTTAAGTCTACCAAATAAAGACATTATTTTCTTATAGCACATGTAAGAAGTCATCATAACTACCTTAGCCATACATATCCATTTAACTTTACAACATGTTAAGCCTAACACATCCATATACCACTTCATCACATAGAATTATATAAGAGAAATCATAACATAAAACTTACACATCATACAAGTACTATAAGGTACTTTACTGTTGACCTTCACAAATATCACGTATTATCTATCATGTTTCAAACCACATGTTCATACAATCCATAACATCTTAGACATTATTACATTAATTCACATCAACAAATTCACATTATACCTTCATATAAGCCCTAAACATGATATTAATACAATTCATAAAGTAATGTCGACGAGGCCAAATATTTCACAAAGGTAACACATAAATACTGCCACCATAAGTGGACAATATCAATCATCATTGTAATACAAAAGCTATACATAATATTAAAAGAGTAGGGCAGCGTACCACCCATCCAATCTCACACCTTCTATTCATAGCCAAATCAACAAACACAATACTCAAAGGTTCTTACCCATGGCTATGAATATCAATTCAATTCAATTAGCTTAATATGCACTGGATATAAGAATATAAAATACTCATGTGATAAATTTTAAACAGCCTATAAACCAATCAATCATAACCTATACATAAATCAAGATCCCATAACAATCTACACATGAATTCGTTACTAATTAGCCATGATCAATCTACCCATATATTAGTCAAATTGAGAGATTTTAGAAGGTCAAGGGTTCATGGAGAATTTCATTGGAAAACATCAATTATACATCATTAATATAATATCTTAATGTTTGAAAATATTTCATGCAATAACCCATGATTTAGAGTAGAAATTGGACTTTTTCATCTTTTTGAAATATTTGAAATCATCTTTGAAATGGACTCTAAGGTGATAGAAAGCCTTATATGAAGAACTATCATACCATATTAGAAGAAACCAATGATAATTGAATAATAAATTCCATTGAATATCCATGTTCAAGCTACATCTTTACCTTGAGCTCCCATGGAGGTTTTCGGGGAAACTTTGGGAGGGAATGAGTTTTAATCTAGGTACTAGGGTTTAAATGAGAGTTTCATGACTTATATATTCTTAAAATACCCATACAAACCCAAAATAAACATCCTCCTAATTTATAATACTTGGGGTGAATTTCCCAAAAAAAACCCAAGCCTTAACAGAAAGTTGGCAGAAAAATGCAGCATCGACGCCCAGCATCGATGGTCCGTTGGTAAGACCACACCCCGTCGATAGGGTTTGTTGGATGTGCATGCATCTCCTCCACCTGCAGGATAAATGTATCCATCATGTCCACCCATCGACGGGCCATCATCTGATTGAATGACCATATCATTTGACGAAGTCGATTGCCACTGCCTGACAGTGTTGAGCTCCGAGTTGGGGTCCTCCTTCTAGGGCATTTTGTGGGTCCTATCTGAAGTTGTACGAGGATGTTAAATCTCTAAACATGCACATCTAGGTATTAGGAACATATCAAAACAAATTTAACATCAAACGAGCCACGCAACATGCTAAAACACATCCAAACTCACAAGGACGTCAAATGTCTATCTTCCGATCGTCAGCGGATGTTCTTGGACGTTTGACCTCCAAACACTACCAAAATCAACATTCTGACTCTAAAAACCATTTTAAACCATATAAGGACCTCATAAACTCATTACACACGCATAATCACATGAAAACACATAAGGTACATAGGTGACTAGTCGTCGAATGTCTTGATCGTCCCTTGACGTTTGACTTCAAAATTAACCCAAATCTTTAGACACTACCTCAAACATCTTTATAAACCATATTATTACTTTAAAAAACATCATGACTCACACATTAGGTCCTAGTTTCACCTATTTCATTTTTTGAGGTGTTATACCTAGACACAAAGTTAGATTGGTTGTTAAGAGATTTTGTCAAAGAAAGAGTATTGACTTAGGCGATATATTTTCTTCTCTTGTGAGAATGTCCTCAAATATGATAGTTCTAGGTTTGGATGCTAGTCTTAATTTAGAGATTAAGCATATGAACATGAAGACGACTTTCCTTCACATTGACCTAGAAAAACAGATTTATATAGAACAACCTGAGGGCTTCAAAGTAGATGGTACGGAAATTTTTGTGTGCAAACTCATAAAAGGGCTATATGGCCTAAAGCAAGATCCTAGACAGTGGTACAAGAAGTTTAAATCTTTTATAGAAGAGCAAGGCTATGAGAAGACTTCTTTAGATCATTGCGTATTTGTACAAAAAAAATTAACAATGAGTTTATCAACCTATTATTGTATGTGGATGATATGTTAATTGTGGGAAAGAATGCTTCCAAGATTGACGAGTTGAAGAAAGAGTTGTGTAAGTTTTTTGATATGAATCACTTGGATCATGCCAAACAAATTTTGGGTATGAGACTTACTTGTCTTAGAGATGAAAAAAATATTTATTTGTCTGAGAAGAAGTATATTGAACATGTACTAGAGTGCTTCAATATGAAGAATGTTAAGTCTGTTAGTACACCTCTTGCTGGTTATATGACGTTGAGTAAAAATATGTGTCCTATATCTAGGTAGGAAAAAGATAACATGTCCAAATTTCCATATTCCTTCATCGTCAAAAGTCTATTTTATGCAATGGCATGCATTACACCTAATATTATTCACGCAATTGGTGTTGTCAACAGATTTCTCGACAATCCGGTAAAAGAGCATTAGGATGTTTTGAAGTAGATACTCCGATATCTTAGAGGAAGCTCAGATGAATGTTTGTGTTTTGGAGCATCAAATTCAATCTTGAAAGGCTATACAGACACTGATATAGCAAGTGACCTTGATAACCGAAAATCCACTATTGGATATTTGTTTACTAATTTTGTGGGAGCTATTTCATAGTATTCCAAGTTGCAGAAGTGTGTCGCATTATCTATAACTGAAGTCGAGTATATTGCGTCTACTGAAGCCAAAAATGAGATGATGTAAATCAAGAGACTTCTTCAAGAGCTTGGCTTAAATCATATGGAGTATATTATCTATTGTGACAACCAGAGTTCAATAGACTTGAGTAAGAACTCCATGTCAGAACATCGATGTCAGATATCATTGAATTCGTGAGGAAGTGGGAAGTGGATCATTTCACGTCAAAGAAATCAACATGAGTGAAAATCTTGAAGATATGCTGACCAAGAAAATATCGAAAGACAAGTTCGAGCTATGCAAAAAACTTGTAGATATGAGATCTCTCTAAGATACCTCCTGGGGGAGATTTGTGGAGTCCATCTTATATTTTTAGTCAACTTTTTCTATTCATTTGCTACAAGTAATTGTTAAAAATGAATAGTAATTAGAGTTGAAAATAAAAGATTTAGTGGTTGGCAAATTGGTAAGATTTGCAACCCTTTTTGACTTTGATATATTGACCTATGTCATTAGTGACACAGGCATGATTTTTCTCCTTTTATAAATAGAGCATTCTTGCTCATTTGTAGAACACACCAAGTTAGAGAGAAAAACAATTTTGAGAGCTAAGTGAGGTATTCCATAGTCTATACAAGAAAAATAGTTTGTGAAGAAAAACAGAGTGTGAGCGATACTTTAGTTAGGTGGAAACCAAAAGAGTATTGTTCCTTTTGAATGCGTAGTTGTCACTTTGAGTATTTTATTCGTGAAAACACTGTGTAAAATTCATTTATAGTGGTATCAGTTGCTCCTCTTGAACCGTGATTTTTTTCTTATTTAGAAGGATTTCCACGTAAAAATTTTGGTGTCATTATTTTTTCATTTTATTTTCATTACTTTTACCGTATATATTTTTATGTTTATCCGCGTTTTCCCAACAACATGGTCAATAAGACTTACTTCTTTTATTAACAGTATCAAAAATATGATAAGAATAATGCTTTTGTCATATAATGTAACTAATATTGCTAGCATAGGTAAACATAGAACAAGAATTAGTCTACAAAAGAAATATTACTACCTATATATTTAGTTGTACTCATCACGTGCCATTAATATAGTAAAGTTCAATATCTTATGATTGCACATCAAACAGGGTAAGTATAATTTTAGGGTAGGATAATTTACTATTATTTCAATCTTATCAATTAATTTGTTTATGTTTAGTAAATTGATTAACCTGGATAGTAGAAGTGAGAAGCCTAGTAGTTAAATATTGAATAAAAGTACCCTTAAAAATTGAGTTATCATTAGATGTTCGTTAATATGACTAGTATGCATATCCATGCAATGCGCGGTAATTAATATTATAAAATATTAATTATTCCAACATATTGCATCATTTTGATTTTATATAATATAAATGTTATCTTATTTTCATTTAATAACATAAAATTTATAAAATCCAATTAAGGGAATAAATCATATGAATGCATATACACAATCATTAAATAATTTTTTTAATAAAGATAAATAAGAATACACTCATCAAAAGAATGTACGTGAGACTCTTTAATATTAAAATATGAAAAAATATAGATTTAAAATTATTAACTTTTATTCTTTCATATAGAGATTTTGAATAAAGTAAATATTCTTTTTTCATATAAATATTTAAAATATATTCTTGAATTCAAATAGGCTTTTTCCGAATAATCATTTACTTATGTAAATCGTTAATTAAAAATTAAATACAATATACATCGCAATTTTTTAAATATTTAAAATTGGTCGGATTTCTATTTATTTAATTGTTGTCCAAGAAAAGCTAAAAAAAGATAGCATTTCGAAAATAGTTCTAAATTCACTTCGACGTCTAATACAGGAAGTATGTGTTTCTCTTGAGAGACCAGCAAAAGCTATTTTTCTTTGTTTTTAAATATTTTCTATTCCTCTCTGATTATATTATATGACATGAACACTTCATATAAAATATTTACTACTTAAATTTTAATTAACATTTCTTTAATCTTTCAAATTTATAGTTATAATTGATTGTTATTTATTGTCATGTATGTTTATGGACCTTTTCGCTATCTCATCAATTTGTAATACAATTATAAAATCAGAACAGAAAAATTCTTGATTAAAAAAATTATTTGTGTAATGGTAATAATGAATTTTTTTTCTTAATTTGAGAGTTATTTGAGAAAACGGTCACAAAGATCCTTCTAACTTTTACAACCATTTATTCATAATGTCAAAATAAGTTTAATTTATTTTTCACCCTTCATATAAAAGAACGTAAGAGGCTGGAGAAAATCATAAATAAATTCAATAATAAAAGTTTTTTGGTTCAATTGTAATTAAATTAAGTAAATACCATGTCGCTTTAAATCTTTTCTGATTAGTTAACATATTAAAAACCACATGGTATCTCTATTCTCTTTGTTACACATTATTTTTCTAAATGTAAAATATAAATCAAATAAAAATACCTCAAACTAAATGTAAACAATACTACAATAAAGTTTTGTGACATTTCCTCCAAGTTACTTTTTTGGGCAATTAATGATTCTGAAATCTTGTGTCAGAAAAAAATAGAAGGCTTAAGTCATCGACAATTTCTTAAAGTTGTCCGCATAATTTATTTAGATATCTTAATTAGGATTTGTACCTATTAAACATCTAAAATTGTTCAAAACGTGTACCTATTAAACATAAAACGCTCATATAGCAAAAAATGTATTTTGTACTATCCTGAAGTGCGTGAAAAGGTTTAAAATATCATTTTTTATTAATTTTTTTAGATATTTTCTCCTTTTATTGACACTTTGCATTATAATTAATTAAAAAAAAAAATTCTTCCTTTATTTACACTTTTTTTCAAATAAAGAAGAGCACCACACCCCCTACTATTCATCTTCTTTAAAATTTAGTTTGAAAAAGTTTCTCCATTTTAGCTCCAATATTATTTGTCTCTCTTTTTAATATCTATAAAAAAAATATTTCTTCCAAATATAAAAATGAATGAAAACCAACTGTGAAGAAATTATATGATTTGGATTTGAAAGAAAGATTTTTTTTTTTGTATGATTTGTTGCAAATTTCTTAAAAATAATGGATCAAATATGAAGAAGAAGAAAAAAGATAAATGATTTCTAGTATAAAAATGTTAGCCGATAAATTTTTATTACAATTTTCGAACAAATAGTTTTACTCAAAAATTCAAATATAAACCCATTAAATTTATCAAAATGATATTCCAAAATTTGAAAGAATTAGTTTTTGAGGTAAAAATTTTTTTGTCATCACTTTTATTATGAAAATGTATCTTTTTTTGAAAAGTGAATCTTCAAGTTATTTGATAATAATTTAGGTTTTGTGATTTGAAAAAGAATGTGATTTGGGAAGAAGATAGAAGTTCAAAGGGGTTGGTGAGGGGGGAGGGGGGAGGGGTGTGGTTCTTAGAATAGGTTTACATTTCCATCATTATATTTTTTTGAAAAATTAGATATAAAATGTGTTTGAAATAATTTTATAAAATTTTGTTTTTTTATAGTTTTGGTGGTCCAGTGTCACATGTCATTTTTCAATTAGTTGTTTTACTATGCCAGCACAAGTGTATCACACTCTTTTCATACTTTTTGATGATTATCAAAAAATGCCTAATAGGAATAATTTTGAATAGGTAAAAGTGTTCAATAGGTACTAATCTTAGTTGAGACGTCTTAAGTGAATTATGCGGACAACTTTAAGGAGTCGTCAATACTTAAGCCTAGAAAGTAGGGTTAGTACATATGATGTGAGGATTTCGGGGATTGCAACATGGATAGTTAATTTCAGGTTGGAAAATTTTTTATTTTTCTTTTTAATTATTTTTTTTGATGTTTTATTTTTATTAAAGAATTGAAATCAATACAGCTATAATAATAATAATGTTAGTATTTATATTTTATGTCTCGCGGAAAAATATTTTACTTCAGATTCTAACCCTCAGTATTAAGGATATGGATAAGATAAAACTTAAAATGATACTTATTTTTAAATCACAATAAAAATAAAAAAAAATTATTTTTAAAACTGTTTTCCTGTTATAAAGTATTTGTATTATAGTGAATGTCTGTGGAGTCCTTTTTAGGATATGGTTAAAGAGTCCTACTTGGAGACCAAGTTATATTTCTCCTATAAATTGAGTGCTCCTCTTTATTGTAAATTTATTCATCAAGAGAAATAACAAGTCTTCTCTTCTTTTCTCTCTAGTTTCTTCTTCTTATTCTATAGTTTTATAACAAGTTATCAGCATGAGACTCTAATTTCTCAAAATTGAAGGTTAGATTTGAAGAATTAATGAAGGTATTATTTATTCTTTTGTTTTTAATTTTTAGTGCCAATCTTATAGAACTAGAGTTCATTGCCCTTCAAAGTTCGGGAAGGAACTACCTCTCATGGGTGTTGGATGCTGAAATCCACCTTGATGCAATGGGTCTTGGAGACACCATAAAAGAAGAAAATAAGGCATCAAATAAAAAATGTGCACGAGCAATGATACTCTTGCGTCATCATCTTGACGAGATTCTGAAAATCGAATATCTGACAGTTAAGGATCAACTTGTTTTGTGGAAAAAACTAAAAGAAAGATTTGATCACTTGACGATAGTCATACATCCAAAGGCACGATATGATTGGATGCATCTAAGGCTAGAAGACTTTAAGTCTATACATGAGTACAATTCTTCCATGTTCAGAATCACTTCTCAATTGAAATTATGTGGTGAAACGGTTAGTGAGATTGATATGATGGAAAAGACGTTCTCCACTTTCCATGCGTCGAATGTGCTCTTGCAGCATAAATATCGATAGAAAGGTTTCAAAAAGTATTCTGAACTAATTTCTCATCTACTTGTGGCCGAGCAAAATAATGAATTATTATTGAAAAATCATGAGAATCGATCTACTGAATCTGAACCACTTCTGAAGTGAATGAGCCGTACGCCCACCATGCTAGGTATGGAAAAGGTCGCGGTCCTAATCGTGGTCGTGGATGTGGACGTGGTCGTGGTCGTGATTATGTTCAAGAACATAATTCTATTCCTGGCATTAATCATTCATCAAATAAAAAGAAAAAAAGAAAGGATGAGAACCACGAAGCAACTAGGGAAGTTTGTTTTTGATGTGGTGGAAGAGGTCATTATGCACGTGATTGTCGTACTCTCAAACACTTGGTTGAGCTTTAAAGGAATCACTAAAGAAGAAAGAGAAAAATCATGAGGTAAATTTTATATATGAAAATCAAGTTGACATCACGCACTTGGATGTAGAAGATTTCTTCGCACATCTTGAAGGAAAAATAGATCACTTAAGATGGTTCTGTGAACCTGAAAGAGTGATACTTTTTTTGGTAGTATTTATTAATAAATTTCATGTAATGATAGTTGTTTGCATGTGTATTAATATTTTAAATTAGTTTAGTCGTTCATTAGCTTGTTCCTTAATTCTTAATTAAATAATATATATTTTTTAATTTATTCATATAATTCTAATATGATAGAGTTAGTCAAATACTAATCTTTATCACGTGTTTGTATTATATTAAGTCTTTAACTTTGTCTAATGTTAAAAACATATATTCTGATATTAACAAGGATTTATCATGTGTTTGTATTATATTAGGTCTTTAATTTGATTTAATGTTAACAACATGCAGTCTGTTATTAATTACGATTAAAAAATGATTTTATTTTATTTTCCTAACAACTCGTTATTGACTTAGAGGAAACAATAAATTAAGGCTCAATTTCTAATATTTAATTATTAATTTATTCTTTTGAATATATTGTACCCTTTTGACAAAACGAATATTTAATATATATATTTACTTTGTCTATGTCATTTCATGTGAAGATATGGATAATTCTAAGAACATATTATCAAAATATGAAGATATTTGTTTAATTAATTCTGGTACAACACATACGATATTCAAAAATAAGAAATATTTTTCTCATTTAAGTATGCGTAAAATAAATGCTACTACAATATTTGGTAGTACTAATATGATTGAGGGTTTTGGAAGAGTCACTGTAATTTTGCCCAAGGAAACTAAACTCATCATTAATAATGCTATGTTTTCTCCAAAATCTAAGAGAAACTTGTTGAGTTTTAAAGATATCTGTGAAAATGGTTATTATATCCAATCAATGGATGAAATATATCTTGAATATCTTGGTATCACCAAGAATGTCTCAGGGCAGACATGTGTTATAGTAAAGTTCCCTGCTTTATCTTCTGGCTTGTATTGAACAAAAATTAGTGCAATTGAGACACATTTTATAGTAATTAAGAAGTTTACTGATTCCAATACATTTGTACTTTGGCATGATCGTCTAGGACATCCTGGGTCAATAATGATGAGACGAATTATAGAAAATTCGAATGGACATCTACTAAAAGACCTAAAAGTTCTTTTAGGTGGTGAATTTTCTTGAACTGTTTGTTATCAAGGCATGTTAATGTTTAGACCATCACCTATGAAAGTTAAGATTGAGTCCCCTGTGTTCTTGGAACGTATACATGTGGATATTTGTGGACCTATTCACCCACCTAGTAGGTCATTTAGATATTTTATGGTTCTAATAGATGCTTCTTCTAGATGATCTCATGTGTGCCTATTGTAATCTCGTAACTTGGCATTTGAAAAATTATTGGCACAAATAGTGAGGTTAAGGGCACACTTTCTTGATAATCAGATTAAGTCCATTCGTCTTGTTAATGCTGCAGAGTTTTCATCCCAATCATTTAATAATTATTGTTTAGCAATTGGGATAAGAGTTGAACACTTCGTTGCTCATGTTCATACTCAGAATGGTCTCGCTGAGTCATTAATTAAATGTTTGCAATTAATAGGAATACCATTGCTTATGAAAACTAAGTTGCCCACTTCTGTGTGGGGACATGTAATTTTTTCATGCTGCAACACTTATTCGTCTCAGACCGACAAGTTATCATAAGGTTTCATCATTGAAATTGGTTATGGGTCAAAAACCTAATATATCCCATCTAAGAATTTTTTTAAGTGTTGTACATGTGTTTGTGGTACCACCAAACCACACTAAGATGGGCCCTCAAACGAGGTTAGGAATATATGTTGGGTTTGAGTCACCCTCCATTATTCGCTATCTTGAACCATTGACTGGAGACATGTTTACTGCTGGATTTGCAGATTGTCGGTTTGATGAGACAGTTTTCCCAAAATTAGGGGGAGATAAAAGTGAAATAAAATGAGAAATTTTGTGTAAAAAATTATCATTATCTTATCTTGATCCATATTCTTCTACTTGCGAACAAGAAGTACAAAAGATTATTCATCTGCAGAAAATTGCAAATCAAATGCCCGACGCATTTACAAATTTGAAAAGGATTACTAAATCAGATATTCCTGCAGAGAATGTCTCAATTCGAATTGATGTTCCTAAAGGACCATCCACTAGTGTCATAGCTAATGAGTCAAAAGCACACCTAAAACGTGGTAGACCATTGGGGTCTAAGGATCGAAATCCTGGTAAAAGAAAGATTAAATGTCAAGATGACACTTTGAAAGAATCTCATACGGATATTCAAAATTTGAATAAGTGTGATATTCATGAAAGAATCAATGAACTTGAAACTCAAAGAAATAATGAACTATCCATAAATATAAGAGATGTTGAAACTAATATGAATCGATCAGAAATAGTGGTTGATTATGTCTTTGCATATAATGTTGCAACAAATATCATGCAAGATAATGAGGATTATGAACCTAAATTTGTTATAGAATGTCAACAACGAAATGATTGGCCAAAATGGCAAGAAGCAATTCAATCAGAGTTGAATTCACTTGTAAAACCTGAAGTTTTTGGACCTATAGTTCAAAAACCTAATGATATTAAACCTATTGGTTACAAATGAATTTTTAGGCGAAAATGAAAGGAGAAAAAAGAATTACAAAGGTATAAAGCACGCCTTGTGGCACAAGAATTTTCTCAAAGGCCTGGCGTCGATTATGTTGAGACATACTCACCCGTTATGGATGTAATAACATTGCATTATCTCATTAGTTTCACAGTCCATGAGCAACTTGAAATACATTTGATGGATGTGGTTACATCCTATCTTTATGGATCACTTGATAATCAGATATACATGAAAATTCCTGAAGGATTTGCAATGCCTAAATTATGTTATTCAAAATCTCTAGAAATGCATTCAATTAAATTGCAAAGATCATTATATGGTTTGAAGAATTCTGGGCGCATGTGGTATAAAAGTCTTTGTGAGTATTTAATTAAGTAAGGTTATACAAATGATGCAATTTTTCCATGTGTCTTTATAAAGAAAATAGTATCTGAATTTGTTGTATTTGCTATTTATATTGATCACATAAATCTTATTGGAACTCTAATAGAGATTCAAAAGGCAATTGATTATTTAAAGAATGAATTTGAGATGAATGATCTGGGAAGGACAAAATTATGTCTTGGTTTGCAAATTGAGCATTTGACAAATGGTATTTTGTTCATCAATCTGCCTACACAGAAAAGGTGTTTAAAAGATTCTGTATGGATGAAGCGCATCGATTAAGTACTCCGATGGTTGTCTGTTCACTTGATGTGAATAAGGATCTATTTCGACCTCAAGAAAAGGATGAAGAAATTCTTTGTTCAGAAGTACCATATCTTAGTGCAATTGGTGCACTAATGTATCTTGCTAATACTACAAGGCTTCATATAGCTTTTGTTCTTAACTTGTTAGCAAGGTATAGGTCTCCTCCTACTAGGAGACATTGGAATAGGATCAAACACATTTTGTGATATCTTAAAGGGACAACTCATATGGGCTTATTTTATTCAGTTAATTGTAGCCCAAATCTTGTGGATTATGCTGATGCAGGATATTTATCTGATCCACACAAAGCTCAATTCCAAACCGGCTATGTGTTTATTTGTGGGGGGACTGTCATATCTTGGAGATCTACAAAGCAGTCCATCGTAGCCACTTCATCTAATCATGCTGAAATAATAGCTATTCATGAAGCAAGTAGAGAATGTGTGTGGTTAAGGTCTATGATACATCTCATTCGAGAGAAATGTGGTTTGGAATGTGATAAAGTACCCACCACTTTATATGAAGATATGCAGTATGCATAGCACAACTTAAGGGAGGATTCATAAAAAGAGATACAACAAAGCACATTTCACCGAAGATTTTCTATACACATGAACTTCAGAAGAATGGTGATAGAAATGAGCAACAGATTCGTTCAAGTGACAATGTGGCTGATCTATTGACCAAGTCTCTATCAGCAGCAAGTTTCAAGAAGATGGTGCAGAAGCTTGGAATGCGAAGATTCAAGTCTCTGGATTGATGTTCTCATTAGGGGGAGTTAATACGCCCTGTACTCTTTTTCCCTTACGAGGTTTTGTCCCACAGGATTTTCCTTGTAAGGTTTTTAATGAGGCAGCCTAGATGCGTATTAATAGAAATATGTACTTTTTTCCTTTACTAGAGTTTTTCTTTTCTTAAAGTTCTTTTTAGTAAGGTTTTTTGACGAGGCACATCATCTATGAATTAGACATTCAGGGGAGTGTTATAAAGCATTTGTATTATTGTGAATGTCTATCATGTGGAGTTTTTTTAGGATATGGTTAAAGAGTCCTACTTGGGGACCAAGTTAGATTTCTCCTATAAATTGAGTGTTCCTCTTCATTGTAAATTCATTTATCAAGAGAAATAACAAGTCTTCTCTTCTTTTCTCTCTAGTTTCTTCTTCTTATTCTATAGTTTTATATCCTTTTTATTTATTTGAATATTTGAAATTTTTATTTTTAGTTTAATTTTTAAATTATTCTTTTTTAAATTTAGGTTTTAATTTAAAAAAATGAATTTTAATTTTAATTTCAGAATGAATATTTATATTTAATAAGAAAATCTTTAGCGTGTTCTCCAATGAAAAATGGGAAATGGGATTGAGATGTGGTGGTTACCTATATTTTAGGCATCACTATTACTATTTTTTGTATCAAAATTTAAAAAGTAAAAACATTTAATCGTGTATAATCTTGTAAATTCATTCAAAAGACGCAATATTTTCACTTCAATCTTATGCTGAATTGGATCCTTCAAATGAAGATCCTCTTGTTTATGATGAGTGTTTTCTTTATTTTATTGTTATTATAGAAAAGTGCAAAGAAATAAACCCATCGAAAAAAGAGAATAACTTAATTTGTAACCTGAAAGCCATGAAGCATAATCAAGATTTCTCATGATAATTCTCTTTCAAAAATAATA
Source organism: Solanum arcanum (assembly GCA_027789145.1). NCBI lineage: Eukaryota > Viridiplantae > Streptophyta > Magnoliopsida > Solanales > Solanaceae > Solanum > Solanum arcanum. The sequence goes on along the minus strand of CM050942.1, from coordinate 23,742,810 downwards.
AAATAACATAATAATAAAAATAATGAACATAAGAACAGTGTTTTGTATTTTTTAGAGAAATCAAAGAACCAAAATGTTAAAACTGTAAATCTGTAAATAGATGCTTTAATAAGTTTGGAATTCAAAAACCTCAACGATTTAAGATAAAATCAAAGTTTTAAACAATGCACTCAACTTAGTTTGTTTTTACCGTAGACCCACGTTGTTATTTTTTTAAAAAAAAAATCCTTTTAAACCAAATTTTCTCTTAATTTTGTAGAACTGTTTGGTTTTAAACTCACTTTAAAATAGTTATTTTGTTATAAACAATTTGTATTATAGTGAATGTCTAATTATGTGGAGTCCTTGTAGGATATAGTTAGAAATCCTACTTGGGGACCAAGTAAAAACCCTATAAATAAAGATTTTTCTTCATTGTAAATAAGATTTGTGAAAGATCTATGAATCCTGAATATACTATGAATAAGATATCTTTTCTCTTCTCTCTACTTAAATCTTCTAATTTTATATAGTTTCATAATACGTTATCAGCACGATTGTTCTATTCTTAAAGAATGATGAAGAAGACGGGAAAAGTTCAAAAGAGATCTTGCATAAGTTATGCAATAAGGTTCTTATATCTTCAAGGTTTGATTTATTTTTATGTTATAATTATTTATGTAACAGATCTGGAGGTACCATCTAAAGTAAGTATCTAAAGAGACTTGTCGACTTTCTATACATGTAATTTTTAATTGACTGGGAAGAGAATTCCTCAATTTATTTTAATAGTTAAATAAGCACAATGTAGTGAAAGGTATGTTTTCAACCTTTATATGGGGTATGTAATCTATTAAGCTATATTTATTAACTACTAATATTAATTATAATAAATAAATAATCTCAATTCTATGAGTAATTATAATGTACGATCATATTAATGATCATCAAAAGTGATACAATTATTTTGAAGATTTGAGGTTGAGGGTCATTATGGGTAAGCTGATAGATTTAAGTTTTATCGCACCAAAAGAATAAGACGATGGATTTATGTCCAATCACAAAAACTGGGTAAGACATTGGGTTAAAGTCCTGATGCACCATGATGATAAGATATTGGGTTCAAGATCCATCGATTTATGACCTAAGAAACTTTTATATGGATAAGACATTGAATGTGAGTCTCAATACACTTAATTGATGATATAATAATGGCTAAAGAAAAACTAATGTGTTTTTGATGAGAAGTCGTGAAATTTACTGAATTTGCTTCATTACGTAAAGTGAATGTGGTTGTACTGCATAATATGTCTGAAAGAAGACAAGTGATTGAATAATGCACATAAATATGGAGTGAGTTACTAAAGCTATCATTATTTGATATGCTCACATATTTATGTTTCATTCACTAAGATTGAGAACTTTTGATAAAAGCTTAAAATATAGATTCATTCTCTAAAGGGAATGAGGTGTAAGCAACCATGCTAGGCATGAGAAATATTGCGACCTTTTGTTAACGATGTGTTATCATCAAGAATGTCTCTAAGAAGACATGTATTATAAAAACGTTTCATGCTTTATCTTCAAGCTTGTATTGGACATGAATTAGTTCAATTGAGGCACATTGTATGATAAATAAGAAGTTTTATAATTTCAATACTTTCATAATTTGACATGATTGTCTGGGACATCATTAGTCTATAATATTTAGACGAATTATGAAAAATTAAAATGGACAACCGTTGAAGAACCTAAAAATTATTTTAAATGGTGAGTTTTCTTGAAATGATTGTTAGCAAGGAAAGCTAATTGTGAGACCATCATAAACGAAAGTTGAAATTGAATTCTCTGCGTTCTAGGAGCGTATACAAATATTTGTGGACCTAGTCATCCACCTAGTGGATTGTTTAGGCATTATATGGTCCTAATAAATTTTTCTTCTATATGGTCTCATGTGTGTCTATTATTATCTCGCAACTTGATGTTTGCAAAAATGTTGGCACAAATAATATGTTACATGCACAATTTTCTTCAGATTAGTTCATTCAATGATGAGATCACGACTCACCTAAAGGCTGAAGTAATTGAGTTGGATTAATAAAATTGAAATTTACTCAGATAATAGTAAATAAGAAATTTATTAAATCAAAAGACACATGATGTAGTAAACTTGTAGTTTACGGTACTAATAATTTTATAAGTTGACATGAATAATTTGGTCATCCCAAAGATGTGCATACTGAGTAATTGACATATATTGAAAATCTAGAAGATTCTTCAAGAATTCTTTACATTGCTTGTTCTCGTGATAAAGTTGATTGGATTAACAAAAGTTGGGACTAAATCCCTAAATTCTGAAAAGTATAAAAGGTGAATATGGGCCCGTTCACCCATCATATGATATGATAAAAAGATGCATCTATAAGATAATAACATGTGCGTTTGTTGTCAACATGTTGTTTGACATTCACAAAATTATTTGTGCAAAAATAATTGAGTTAAGAGCACAATTTCAGAATATGTAATAAAGACAATTTATCTTATAATATTGATAAATACTCATGATGATGTGACTCTAAATATCTCAAATAGTAAAATCATTATTTAAGAAAATAATGCTTCATATGTAAATATAAAATACGATATTGCATACAAAAGTAATTGTACGCAACAGATCGATAAATTATGATCAAATTTTCTTTCAATTGATATATAGCGGGGGACCAAATACTTTTCATCTGATTATTTTGATATGGGGTATATAATCAATGAATATGCATTGATCCACAAGGATAGATTCCGCATAGATTGAGATATATGTTAGTTTGTCTAACATAAGGGGGAGACTAGAAGCAACACAAAAGTTTTAAATACTCCTATTGAATATCCCTTAAAGATAGAATCTCTGACATGCATGAAGCATGATATACTAATCAATTCTAAATAATAACTTTGAAAAAGGGAGAGGATCAAAGAATAAAAATGATCATTAGAAGAAGATAATGTGCTCTTGGGGAGCCTCCGACATAACACTTTATGAAACCTCATTAGAGGGGTAGCTAGTTAAAAATAATGAAGTGATGAGATCTCAATAAGTTATGTCATATTGTGAATCAATGTAAAATGATATATCATTGACGATATCTTTGATACAATAGCACGCAATATTGTAATAAAAATTATTATAATATTAATTTTTATGACTATTAACGCATGCTGGTGTAGAAATAATTATCAAGTAAAGTAGAATGGTGTATCTTGGTAAGCATAAAGCTTATTTGACTTGCAATCTAGGCATTAGAAGATGTCATACATCTAATATTGAATGTTGTCACTTGATAAAACTATTATGGAAATATCCAATGGGTTCGAAATGTAGCATATACAAGGTTTTGAAAAACTTGTTTATCATCCTCATAAGGATAAAATAGATTAAAAATGTATAGAGCATATACAAGTATTGTTATGCAAGTTGATAACTATAATTGAAACTCTTAATGAATTTTCAAAAGGCAACATATTGTTTGCTTAAAGAAGTTAAAGCAAGGAACTTGGAGAAATCTTTGACCCTGAAAGGAAGATTAATAAAAGGAGATTGAAGAAAACATGTTTCGTCAAGGTTTTTCTACACTCATGGTCTCCCAAGAATGATGATATCAACGTTCAAGAGGTCTATTCAAGTAATATTATTGTTGATTTATTCACCAAGTCTCTACCGACTACAACTTTCACGAAGATGGTGAACAAGCTTGAAAACGAAGATTCTAGTCTCTGAATTGATGTTGTCATTAAGGGAGTTAATACGCGATGTACTCTTTTTTCCTCACAAGTTTTTGTCTCACTGGGTTTTCCTTTTAAGATTTCTAATGAGGCATCCATAATGCGTATTATTAGATATGTGTACTCTTTTTTCTTCACTAGATTTTTTTTCACTGGGATTTATCTAGTAAGGTTTTAAGGAGACACATAATCTACTGACATTCAAGGGGGAGTGTTATAAAAAATTTGTATTATAGTGAATGTCTAATTATGTGTAGTCTTTGAATGAAATGGTTAAAAATCCTACTTGGGGACCAAGTAAGGTTTTCCCTATAAATAAAGGGTTTTCCTTCATTGTAAATAAGTTTTGTGAAAGATCTATGAATCCTGAATATACTAAGAATAAGCGATCTTTTTTCTTCTCTCTACTTTCTTGTTCTAATTTTATATAGTTTCATAACATATTTATTATTTAGTAGCATTAAAGTCCAATCTTTTTGACCGGTCTGATTTTAAACTCATTTAAAAATAGTTATTTTATTATTTAATATCCTTAAAAGTCCTATCTTTTAGAACTATTTTGTTTTAAACTCATTAAAAAAATTGTTATTAAATGTGAGTCCTAAAAATAGTTATTAATTATGTTTGTTATGAAACTATATAAATTAAGAAGAAAAACAAAGTAGGGAGAAGAGAAAAGACTTCTTATTTATCTTTACAAATTTTTAGAGATTTATTGATCTGATTTACAATGAAGAAACTATCCCTTTATTTATAGGGGAAATATAACTTGGTCCCCAAGTAGGATTCCTAATCATATCCTGAAAGGACTCACATGATAGATATTCACTATAATACATATATGTTTAGAATACTCCCCCTTGAATGTCAGTAGATTATGTGCCTCGTTAAAACCTTACCAGATAAAATCTAGTGGGAAAAAATACTAGTGAAGGAAAAAGAGTACGCATATATAATAATACACTTTATGGATGTCTCATTAAAAACCTTACAAAAAAACCCAAGGGGACAAAACTTTTTGAGAAAAAAATAGTACATCATCACGTATTGACTCCCCCTGATGAGAACCTCAATTCAGAGACTTGTTTTTAGTTATCCAAGCTTGTGCATCATCTTATTGAATATTGTAGTTAGTGGAGACTTGGTGAATGAATCAAGTATAGTATTACTTGAACAAACTTGTTTCATATTGATACCACCATTCTTAGGAGCTCATGACTGTAGAAAAACTTTGACGAAATATGCTTTCTTCTATATGATTTTATTAATATTCCCTTCAAGATCAAATAGTTCTCCAAGTTTCTTGCTTCAACTTCTTTAAGCAAATAATCTATTGACTTTTTAAAACTCTTCAAGGTTTTCAATTATAGTTGTTAACTTGCATAATAATACTTGTGTATGCTTTACACATTCTGAATCTATTTAATCTTTATGAGAGTTATAAAAAAGTATTTCAAAAACTCATATATGCTCTACATTTTTAACCCATACAGATATTTTCATATAAATTTTTTCAAGTGACAACATTCAATATTAAATGTATGACATCTTCTAGTGTCTAGATTGCAAGTCAAATGAGTTTCATGCTTACCGAAATGCATAATTTCACTTTTCATTTGATAATTATTTCAACATCAACATGCTTTAATAGTCGTAGAATTTGTATCATAATAATCTTTTTCAATATTGTGCATTATTGTATCAAAGACATCGTTAACTATTCACATTTTGTATCGATTCATAATACGAAATAACTTATTGATATATAATCACTTCATTATTTTTAGGTAGCTACCCCTCTCATGAGGTTTTATAAATGGTTATGTCATAGGCTCTCCAAAAGCACATTGTCTCATTTTTATGATCATTTTGATTCTTTGATCCTCCCCCATTTTCAAGGATTATTTTATTTAGAATTGATTAGTCTAGCATGCTTCATGCATGTCGTAGACTCTATCCTTAAGGGACATTTAATATAATTATTTATAACTCTTGTGTTGCTTCTAATATCCGTCTTGTGTTAGATAAACTAACATATAGCTCAATCTTTTGGAGAATCTGTCTTTGTGCATCATTGTATATTCATTGATTATATACTATATATCAAAATAATCGGATGAAAGATATTTAGTCTCTGACCATAAATTGATTGAATTTTTTTAATCATAATTTATTAGTCTGATGAGTACAATTACTTTTGTATGCGGTATCATATTTCAAATAAACACATGAAACTTTATTTTCATAGGTGATGATTTCACTATCTATCTGACACATTAGAGTCTGTTTGGAAAGCCACCTGATTATTGGAATTGATATAATTACTGGGATAGTAATTACTAGCCTAGTAATCACACAGTCTATTAATTACATTGATTTGTTTGGTTGTGATAGTGTAATTACATCATAATTTCACATGTCCAGTTTGGATACCACAATGTAATATGTTGTGTTTAAATGCACAATTACAACCATATTATATTCTTTTTTAAAAAATAACTAATTCTTTAACATTTATACTATACAAATAAGAAATTTTATAAATAATATTAATTAAATATTTAAGAGACATATTCTTTTTAGAAGATATGTTACTTAATAAACATATGTTCTTAACTAATATTATGAAAAAAATACTGATTTATATTATTTCAAATCAATATATTTCAATTGAATTGATCATATAATCTAAAAGTATGAAATTTCTAAGAACGTCGTGAAATGAATGTTTTATATAAAAAAAATAACATATAAATAATATGTCATAAATATTAAATATTCGACAAAAAGAAAATATATCAAGTCTAATTTGAAAATGGCTTGCAGTGTGAATTTTGTTGGGTTCTAAAGGTGTAAATAAGAAATGAAGGGTTGTGACTCCTCTGAAGGATTGTCACTGTGACAGAGGGTTGTGACCTTTATGAAAGGTTGTGTCCTTTCTAAAGGGTTGTGACCTTTTGAAAGGTTGTTTCTTTTCGATATTGTTGTGACCTTTGTAGATGGTTGTTTTCTTTCCTAAGAGTTATGACTTTCACCCTTTATTGGCTATAAATAGATAGGTTATCTCTCATTTTTCATCATTGAATTCTTCCCTTGTTTTATATACATTTCTTACAAAATAAAATCGATCGATCGTGTCTATATGTGTGATTCGTTGTTGTCATTTTGAGTTCGTTAAAATTATTGAAGTTTGAGGTACCACTACTTCCTTAATGGTTAATCCGTTTTATCTTGGAATGAATTAATCTATAACCTCGAGTACTTAGGGAGATTCCATTTTTTTAGTGTTTTTCTTTCATTCTCTATTATTTTTTCTAGTTTTCTAATTTGAATATAAGTTTTAACAAGCTTAAGAAATTTATATTTATGGTATTTTTTGTACTAAGAAAATTACGTCTATCTGTGTGTTTATTTTGTTAAAAAAAGGAGAAGCAGAAGAAAAAGAAAATCATTTTATCATATGATAAAAGAGATTTAAGATGAATTAGTACTACTTTAATATGTTCGAGTATATAATTAGTAGTAAGTTTTATTGGATGGGTATGATTAATCTTATTTTCTTCCCAAGTGCATTCAAGCATTGCACCCTTTTAGTTTTCATTTCAATGAGAAAATTATTTTGTGCATAAAAGTTAAGATGATAATTTTAATAAACATATGTTATCTCATAACATTATTTGAACATGAGTTTATTTTCTTGTTGAAATCCAATATCTTTGAAAGAAAATTGGAATATGCTGAAAATTGGGGTACAAAGAAATAATTTACAAGAAAATGACTTGCATGAAAACATTGCTGACAGATAAAATATGATTCAATGAGAGAAAAAATAGGTTCTATATTTTGTTTCTCTTTATTATTATTTTTTCTATCCTTTATAAGTTATGAGATTTATTTTATAAATGTTAGGATAGATTGTCATTATGTGATGATCTCATTATATATCTTTATTATTATTAATATGTATTCTGTTTAGAGGAGAAAAAAAAGTTTTGTTTTCTACTCCATGTGAAATTTGATTGTTTTGGTACTAAAATCTTTTGTATTTGTTTTACTCTTTTAGTTTGAAGAATATAAGAACTTTATAAACAAATTAAATTGTGCATTGGCTCGATGTAATGCCCGAGAAACTATTTTTGAAAACTTTTATGGAATTATTGTTTTACCCCTCTTGATAGTTATTTTGAATCAGTGGTTGGAAGTGGGTTTGAAAATTTAAGCTATTTCTTTAGCTATAGTTATTTAATTAACAAATATTTATTAATAAAATTAGTTACTTTAATTAAGGGGTGCTTTTAAGTAATTACTTTTAGTTGATGGTTAATGGGATAAGCCCATAAAGAGGGTTTAAAAACTGAATTTAAGTAAAAGGGTTTAATATTTGTAAATCATAAATTAGTGAGACCAAAAGTAACTTCTGGGAAGAAAGACTTCGTGGTGGCACAGTCTAAGGGACAACTCTATTCAGGTAAGATGCATATGTAATTGTGTAGTTTCATTTCCTAATGAACAAGGTAGGTATAGAAATTATTATTATTATTATTATTATTATTATTATTATTATTATTATTATTATTAGTATTATTAATTCGGGAGAAGTGGGTTGCACATTATTGTAGTGAATATGAGGTTATTTCATTTGTAATTGTTGACAGTGGTTAGAATTGGAGAGAAAATACTCCTGTGCTACTGGGGGGAATATAAGTTGATGGCTTAGAAAGCAATAGTAAAGAATTGATATTCTTCTGTGAATCAAACTTGATTGTAATGAGTATTAAACAATTAGTATTTTTTTGTAGTTGATGTTATGTAAGCGGTAAAGTGCAGGTATTTTGAGGTTATTATTTTTTTTAAGATTTTGGATTTAGTAATGGTTTCTAAGAGGCTAGTTCTCAAGTTTTGCTTAATCTAGATTTTTAGTTAAATATTGGGTGAATAATATCATATGAATATCATTATATTTATGATATTTGAAGAAATTGGAACTTAACTCTATGCTTGAAATTCGGAAAACATGAGAATTGATATGTTAATTGGCACCAAAATTAAGAACTAACTCATAAACTAAGTGAGTTTTTGTATCTAGGCTTGACCTATAGTAATATGAGTATTGTTAATTTCGAAATCTTATTGTGATTATTAATGTAAATTGATTGCTTTGAGTTGGAAGTACAACAAAATAAAAGAAAAGACTCAAGTCCCTAAGTGGTTGTTCGAATATTTGACACAAGTAGATTTCTAAACCCTTGTTAAGTGATTGAAATCCGTGTATTTCCTTGTTGCATGTGTTTGGGAGTAATGAGACTTGATGAAGGGGTGACTTGTCCATCTTGATTAATTCTAATGATGAAAAGGAATAATAAAAGGCAATGTGATTAATTATTTGTGTGTGATGGTTTGAGAATGGTATGATACCGGTGGTATAAAGGAGAAGTTTATTAGTAGAGAATGTGGATTGTAATTGAAGAATGTCAAAGAATATGGGCATTAGCTAATACATTATTGCCTTGATTTATTCTATGTGATTATGTTCTTTACTAAACCGTTTAATTGTGATAATTGAGGTTAAATATGTCATAGCGACAGTTGATTTGTTGAGATGTCGCATCATCCCTTTTTTTGATATCATTTTGTGCACATGCATTGACATGATTGGGTATGAATAAAGGTCTAATACGTGGAGATCGTCGTGTTGAGATCGAGTTATGATTATTTGGGAACTTGGAGATTATCCGTGAGATGGAAAAGATATGATTATAATATGGGCATGTGGAGATCGTCCATGCGGAATTTGCTTGATTTATGAATCTTCATTAAGATCTTCCATACAGACCTGTGGAGATCATCCGTGTCAGTATATGGACCTCGTGAATCCCTCATGGTCATTAACTCTCGATGTATGTTTGAGGAGTATCATGTATATACGGTTGAGAGAGTACTTGGTATTCTGAGGTATATCACTTCATGGTGTAATATTACATTGCATCACATGACATTCTTAATTCTTGATGATTATGTGTTTTTTTGGTGATTGCAAAGTACTTGATATTTATTTACCTTTATTTTATGAAAAGTGCCTATTTGTGAAAGTTGTGATTGTTGAATACTGAGTTTGTATTTGAGAGTGTTTTATTTGTTAAAATGATCTTGATGAGTTGGGTGCTATGAAAAATATGAACTGTTAGGTTGAGTTGATTTTTTTTAGGTTGTAGTTGTGGAGGTTCAGTTGGTGTATTAGGAGTTCCTGTATTTTATTTCCTTCGCTTGTGTGTAGATGTTTACTTGCTAAGTTCTTTATGGTTTGGTACTCACCCCTTGCTTCTACAATTTTTTTTGTAGGTTATTAGCTGTGACCTTTGTGATATTTTCGGTTATCCTTGTTTGAGACTTCTTATGGAAGTTTGTGAGGTAGTTGCTTGTTATTTCTGCAGACCTTCTTACTCCTATTTATGATATTATTCTATTAGAGAAATGTCACTCCCTGAGCTATCCCCGAGATGCAGACACAGAACCTAGGACAACAACTTATCCCAAGCTAACCCTGCTGGAATGATCATGAGCATACTAAAGATAATAAACTGATGCGGTAGCTAAATAATAACTTATAATGAAAAGATGGGGAATACCCATATGCTACAACTGATATATATGAAAACAATGAGTTTAATACAAAGAAAATATTAACTCAATACTTAGCTGAATCTAACTATGTCTGAAATAAGACTCTAAACTGGACTAGAAATACAGAGACAAGCCCCCAACTAAATCTAGAAAAAACTTAAACTAAATGACTAAAGAGTGAAATGACACTCATGACTGTTGTCCTCGAAGAATAAGGACTCACCACTGAATCTGCTGAATTGGAGATCGGAAATAGATCTATGCGTGATCTGGATGCTGAGAACCTGAACCTACAACACGAGAAGATGGCGCACATATGTGTCAGTACTTGAAAGGTACTAATCATGTAGGATAGAGTAAAGCCTAAATAAAATAGAACTGAGACATAATAAAATGGATTCTGAGCTAACTTGATGCAATGATTAATTTATAACATGCTAAAATAAAAGAATATAATGATAAATGGTCAATGCAAAGAGTCTAACTAAACTGTGGGAGATACTAATAACCGATAATAAAACTACATGAGCTAAATGTGGAGTCCGAAGTATACGCCCCATCGAGAGGACCCAATATACCCTTCCAAAGGTGTAAAGGCATGCTCGCGTGATCACGAAACTTTTTGCCTACAGAGGGGACTTACAACCTACTTGGCTAGTAGTTGTGGGACTATTAGGTACACTAAACCCTAGTCCAACTCGGTATTATGCTACTACAAATAAATTCTGTAAATTAACTAATTATGTCTGAGTTTCTTTAAATTCTTAATAGCTCGAAACTAAACATACAAACTGAGAATGCAAAAATTAATCTGGTAAATATGCATTTATAACTGAGGCATGTATTTCTGAAGTGTCTGAAATATCTGACCTAGCATTTGTAATTCAAGAACTAAAGAAATACAAGGATAGGGTTCTGAAATTCATGCAATAAACTGAATAATAACATGATAATCTTATTAGAAACATAAAACTAATAAGTTCATCAAGTTATGTTGAAGTTCTAGAAACCCTAGGTCTAATATTGATATAGGAATCAAGAATCTGACTGAAAACTAGGAACACAATGGGTAAAAGGAACCCACTTGTGAAATCTCACATACTAGTGATAAAATCCATGGAAAAATACTTTGTTTTGGTGCTGGAACTGCTGGAGCTTGTGGCGCTCTTGAACTAGGGTTCTTGAGCTTTTTCTCCTCTCTTGCTTCTAATTTTCTAAGTTTTGATTTAATGATTTGACTTAGATATGTTTTGATTATGTTTCTAGACTTAAATTGTCTAAAATATGATGATTTAGGATCAACACGGCGTATCATAAGGTTTAAATGAAGTGGGAAAAGACCAAAAGACCCTTGGATAAGTTTCTATAGGACCAAACAACTGTCAGAATTGACGGTCCGTCATCTGAATGATGCCTGGTCGTTCGGTCCATCGACTGTTCCTTATTTGATAGGCCTTTACTAAAATGTGCATAACGTTTTACTCGGATTTCCTATTTTAGCAAGGTTAGTGGCAATGGAAAGATAATTCAAGTAGCTCCCTCTACAAACTGACTCCTCCACAAAACATTGACTGAAGTGACTTCTTTATTTCTCAACCTTGTAAACTGACGGTTAAGAATCTCAACTGGTATATCCTCATAAGAAAGACTATCTTTAACCGCCACACTCTCAAATGGCACTATAGAGGCTGAATCACCCACACACTTCTTCAAGAGTGGGATGTGGAAGAGCCTAATGCACTGCTGCTAATTATGCTGGCAACTCTAACTCATATCCACCTTGCCAATACTTTCCATGATCTTGTAAGGGACTACATATCTAGGACTGAGCTTCTCCTTTTTTTTCCAAATCTCATCACCCCTTTTCATATGTGAGATTTTCAGAAAAATGCAATCATCAACTTGTAACTCTAGTTCCCTTCTCCTTATATCTTCATAAGATTTATAACGACTTTGGGTTGTCTTAAGTCTATCTCTAATGAGTTGCACTTTCTCAATAGCATAAAGGATTTAATTTGGTCCTATCAAGGATGCTTCACCTACTTTAAAACAAGCAACAGGAGATCTACATCTACGCCCATATAAAGCCTCAAAAAAGGCCATCTGAATGTTGGAATGGTACCTATATTGTAGGCAAACTCAATAAGAGGAAGGTCATCATCCCAACTACCTTTTAAATCGATCACACAAGATCTCAACACATCCTCTAAGGTCTGAATAGTACGCTCTGCGTGCCCACTCGTCTGTGGATGAAATATTGTACTAAGGTTAACTTAAGTACCAAGACTTTTGTGAAATGGCTTCCAGAAATGAGAGGTAAACTAAGGACCTATATCTGAGATGATAGACAAAGGAACCCCATGCAACCTCACGATTTCATTAATGTAAATCTTGGCATAGTCCTCTACCGAATCTATAGTCTTGACTGCCAAAAGTGTAACGACCTGTTTAGTCATTTTGAACAGTAGAGTTTATTTCTGGTATTAGCTGTCTGGGTCGACGGATCCCACGACGGACCGTCATGGGCACGACGGACCGTCGAGGGGGTCTCGTTCCAAAACACTTGGACTCGGGAAATTTGGGTACTGAGAACAACTCTCTAAACTTCGCAACGGAAGAGCAGCACGGACACTCGTAGGTACGACGAACCGTCACAGAGTCTTTAATGTAATTGAGTCTCTGAACTCTATGACGACTCTGCAGGACAGAACGTCGCAGGCACGACGGGCTGTCACGAGCGACGTAACCTTGACTGGGTCGGATTTCTGTTAAAAGTTTTTGAGGGGTGTTTTGGACTATTCCTGCTTATGATTATAAAGTTAGTGGTTTAATGTTAATAATTCAATTACTTGGGGGTTAAATGAGATAACATTGAAATAAATAGTGGGTTAATTTTACCATCTTTTCTACTTAATTATATGGTAATTAGGGTAAAAGAAAAGAGTTTGAATAAGGAAAAATAGAAAGAACAGAGAGAAGAGGGGAGAACGAACGAGAGAGGGAGAAACGAAGAGGAAAGCAAAGCATTGGACAAGTAGATTGCTTGATCACGATTCTTCGGTGGAGGTAGGTAATGGCTTATGCTATTTCATAGTAAACTCTTAATAGCGAATGATATGTGTTGGGTAGTGTTGTAAAGTCTTCTATATGCTTAATTGTGTGCTTGCATGATGTGATTATGTAATTGTGATGAATTAGCATGATGAGGCTGTTGAACCTTAAACCTTAAAACCTCTTTGTTAATGATGATGCCTTGGTATAAAAGAAGGCTTGATGAACTGAAAGAATGAGCTTAGGGGATCGGGTGTCACGAACCGACACGTAGAATTAGGGGATCGGAGTGTCACATTCCGACACCAGGATAGTAGAGGTTCGGGTGTCAAGAACTGGCACGTAGAATTAGAGGATCGGAGTGTCACGTTCCGACACCAGGATAGTAGAGGATCGGGTGTCACGGACTGACACGTAGTAGTAGGGGATCGGAGTGTCACATTCCGACACCAGGATAGTAGGGGATCAGAGTGTCACATTCCGACACCAGGATAGTAAGATGAATGAATATTGAGGGGATCGGAGTGTCACATTCCGACACCAGGATAGTTAAGAGAATGAATCTTGAATTATGTTAATATACTCAATTAAAGAACGTATTCCCCAAATGAGTATGGTGTGGAGGCTTGAGTCCTTATAGATGTGCTCGGGTTGTGGCCAATGGTTATGGTACTTGTTGTTGTCACCTGTTGAGTATGGTAGTTGATTTTATGTTACTATCTGACATATATGGCTTTCTATTTTGAGTTGGCCGATGATACCTACTCAGTACTTGTGCCTTGTACTGACCCCTACTTGTAATTTTCTTCTTTGTTATTTGTGGAGTGCAGAAAACGTGCCATCGAGTTCAACTCGTCCTCAACTCTAGCCAGTCTTCATCACGTCAGATTTCAGGGTGAGCTATTGTTCCTAGATCAGACTGGATTCTCTCTCATTCATGTCTTGATGTCCTTGAAGTTTTGACATGGACCATTTGTTTACTTATTTTAGCTTCCTAGATACTCTTAGATTTAGTTATTGAGGATAGAATGTTCTTGTGGTGATGACTTCTTGATTCTGGGGATAGTAATTGATAAATTTTAGAAGTTATTTATTGGTTATTGTAATGAGTTTTAAGTCTTCCGCATTATTTTCTGTTTATTATGGTTGAAATGTTGGGGTTTAGATTGGGTTGTTCGCTCAAATAAGAGGGTAAGTGTGGGTGCCACTCGCGACTCGTTCTGGGTCGTGACAAACTTGGTATCAGAGCATTAGGCTTGTTGGTCTCATCACACAAGAACGAGTCTAGTAGAGTCTTGAGGAACGGTAGGGGGACGCCTTTACTTTTCTTTGAGAGGCTATAAGACTTTAGGAAAATTCCATTCTTCCTTTCTTTCTTGCTATTACTTGGATCAAATTGGTATCTAGGTGATACAAAATGGTATCTGACCATCTTCACTCTATTTCGCAGATGGTTAGAACAAGGGTAACAACTGCGCCAACACCAACACCGGCAAGACAAGATGCGTCCGAACCAACCACTAAGGCTGTAGCTCGAAGAGGAGCAGTGGCAAAAGGCCGTGGTAGAGGTCGCGGGAGGACGTCCTCTAGAGGAAGAGGACAACCACCTGGCCTAGCTAGTACTATGGCGGTGACTCCTCCACCGACTGAGGAAGTGGTAAGAGAGGGTGAGGAAGGGGAGAATGAGCAAGTGCAGAATGAGGAATTACCACCCCAACCTACCCCAGAGATGATTAATCAGGTTCTTGCTTATCTTAGCGGGTTATCTGATCAAGGCCAGACACCTCCAGTGTTTTCGTGACCAAAGACCTCAGGTTCCGGGAGTACAACATGCAGCTGCTGTGGCTCCCCGCATGGATGCCTAATTGGAAATAGGCACGTTTCCTCGATTGACTACAGGGCCTATAATGACGAATGATCAGCACGAAATTTTCACTAAGTTCTTGAAATTGAAACCTCCAGTTTTCAAGGGTGCTGAATCAGAGGATGCCTATGATTTTCTAGTTGATTGCCATGAGCTGCTACATAAGATGGGCATAGTGGAACGATTCGGTGTTGAGTTTGTAACCTATCAGTTTCAGGGAAATTCCAAAATGTGGTGGCGATCGTATGTTGAGTGTCAACCAGCACAGGCACCACCCATGACGTGGGCATCATTCTCTAGCTTGTTTATGGAGAAGTATATACCCCGGACTTTGAGGGATAGGAGGAGGGATGAGTTCGTGAGCCTAGAGCAAGGCAGGATGTCGGTTACTGCTTATGAGGCTAAGTTTCGTGCATTATCCCAGTATGCCACCCAGCTTTGCTTCAGTCCACAAGAGCGGATTCGCCGTTTTGTGAAGGGATTGAGGTCAGATTTGCAGATTTCAGCCTTACAAGTAGCTACTGCAGCAAAATCCTTTCAGGAGGTGGTAGATTTTGTGATAGAAGTGGAGGGAGTGAAGCCAGACGACTTCACCATGGCATCGACACCTAAAAAGTTTCATAAGGGAGGTGAGTTTGGTGGGTCTTACTCCAGAGGGCAGAGCTCAGGAGGTTACCCAGCCCGACCCATTCAGTCTTCACTGCAGGCTATAGCTGGGGGTCCACCGCAGACCGGTCAACACTTCCCTGAGTTTGGGGGTTATCCTCAGACTGTGTCGTTCTCACAGAGACCTATGCTTGAATCTAGAGAGTGTTATGGATGTGGAGAGACCGGACATATTAGGAGGTTTTGTCCAAAACAGAGTTACAGACCCCCATTAGTTTGAGGTAGAGGTGGTCATGTTGAGGCCGCCATTCTGGAGGACGCGTTGGTCAAGGTAATGGTGGTCAACAAACCAACCGGGGTGGCGGGCATGCCGGAGCGATCGCAAAGACAACATAGTAGGGCAATGCATGCAGGTGATAAGGCCCATTGTTATGCTTTCCCTGGGAGTTCTGAAGTGGAGAAATCTGATGTTGTTATCCCAGGTAATCTTTTGGTTTGTGATTGCATGGCTTCTGTATTGTTTGATCCTGGATCCACATTTTCATATGTATCTTCCTCATTTGCTACTGGTTTTGATTTACATTGTGATTTGCTTGACATGCCTATTCGTGTTTCTACTCCGGTGGGTGAGTCTGTGATAGTTGAAAAGGTGTATAGGTCTTGTCTTGTAACTTTTGTGGGAAGCAATACTCGTGTAGACTTGGTTATCTTAGAATGGTTGACTTCGATGTAATTCTGGGTATGACTTGGCTTTCTCCAAATTTTGCAATCTTAGATTGTAATGCTAAAACTGTAATATTGGCCAAGCCTGGGACAGATCCGTTAGTGTGGGAGGGTGACTACACTTCCACTCTAGTTCGTATCATCTCCTTTCTTCGTGCTAAAAGAATGGTTAATAAAGGGTGCTTATATTTCTTGGCACACCTCAGAGATGATACTACCCAAGTACCTTCAATTGAGTCGGTTTCGATAGTCCGTGAGTTTCTGGATGTGTTTTCTGTAGACCTTCCTGGTATTCCACCGGATAGGGATATTGATTTCTGCATTGATCTGGAGCCGGGTACTCGCCCCATTTCCATACCCCCTTATAGAATGGCTCCCGCTGAGTTAAGGGAGTTAAAGGCCCAACTTCAAGAATTGTTAAGCAAAGGCTTTATTAGACCAAGTGCATCCCCTTGGGGTGCTCCTGTTTTATTTGTGAAGAAGAAGGATGGAAGTTTTCGGATGTGCATAGACTACAGGCAACTGAATAAGGTAACTGTTAAGAACAAGTATCCTCTTCCTCGCATCGATGATTTGTTCGATCAGTTACAAGGTGCTTGTACCTTCTCAAAATCGATTTGAGATCTGGTTATCATCAATTGAAAATACGGGCAACGAATGTGCCAAAGACTGCTTTTCGGACCAAGTATGGGCATTATGAGTTTTTAGTAATGTCTTTTGGGCTTACGAATGCCCCTGCTGCTTTCATGAGCTTGATGAACGGGATTTTTAAGCCATAACTAGATCTCTTTGTCATTATATTCATTGATGATATACTGGTATACTCAAAGACCAGGAAAGAACATGAGGAGCACTTGAGAATTGTATTGGAAATGTTGAGGGAGGAAAAGCTTTATGCCAAATTCTCCAAGTGTGAGTTTTGGCTAGATTCAATGTCCTTCTTGGGGCATGTGGTTTCTAAGGATGGAGTGATGGTGGATCCTTCTAAGATTGAAGCAGTGATGAGTTGGGTAAGACCTACTAATGTTACAGAGGTAAGGAGCTTCGTTAGTGTAGCTAGCTACTACCGTCGATTTGTCAAGGGAGTTTCTTCTGTTGCTTCCCAATTGACAAACTTGACTAAGCAGAATGTTCCATTTGTAAGGTCGGACGAGTGTGAAGAAATCTTTCAGAAGCTCAAAATTTTGTTGATTACTGCACCAATTCTTACCCTGCCAGTGGAAGTTAAGAATTTCATTGTTTATTGTGATGCATCCTATTCTGGTTTGGGTGCAGTGCTAATGTAAGAAAAGAATGTATTTGCTTATGCTTCGAAGCAATTAAAGGTGCATGAACGTAATTATCCGACCCACGATTTGGAGTTGGCTGCGGTAGTGTTTGCATTAAAGCAATGGAGACATTATCTATATTGGGTTAAGTGTGAAGTCTATACAGATCATCGCAGTTTACAGTATTTGTTTACTCAGAAGGATTTGAATTTGAGACAAAGGAGGTGGATGGAACTACTGAAGGACTATTATATCACTATCTTGTATCATCCGGGAACAGCTAATGTTGTGGCGGATGCTTTAAGTAGAAAGGCAGGAAGCATGGGAAGTCTAGCTCACTTGCAGGTTTCGAGACGCCCATTGGTTAGAGAGGTTCAGACTCTGGCTAATGACTTTATGAGGCTGGAAGTACTAGAAAAGGGGGGATTTTTGTCCTGTGTGGAGGCAAGATCTTCTTTTCTTGACAAGATTAAGGGAAAGCAGTTTACCGATGAGAAACTTATCCGAATTCGAGATAAGGTATTGCAAGGAGAGGCTAAAGAAGCAAAAATCGATGAGGAAGGCATTTTAAGAATCAAGGGAAGGGTATGTGTACCCCGCGTCGATGAATTGATTCACACTATTCTTACAGAGGCTCATAGCTCAAGGTATTCTATACATCCTGGTGCAACCAAGATGTATCGTGACTTAAAGCAACATTTTTGGTGGAGTGGGATGAAGCGTGACGTTGTTGATTTTGTTGCTCAATGCCCGAATTGTCAGCAGGTAAAGTATGAACACCAGAGGCCTTGAGGGACACTTAAGAGAATGCCCATTCCTGAATGGAAGTGGGAGAGAATTGCAATGGACTTCGTGGTTGGTCTTCCAAAGACAATGGGTAAGTATGACTCTATTTGGGTGATTTTTGACAGATTAACTAAGTCTGCTCACTTCATTCCGGTTAAGGTGACTTACAATGCAGAGAAGTTAGCCTGGCTCTATATCTCAGAAGTCGTTCGGTTGCATGGAGTTCCACTTTCCATTTTATCAGATAGAGGTACACAGTTTACTTCTAAGTTTTGGAGAACATTGCAAGCTGAATTAGGTACTAGGTTGGATCTTAGTACTGCATTTCACCCTCAGACCGATGGTCACTCTGAGCGAACCATTCAGGTCTTGGAGGATATGCTTCGTGCATGTGTGATAGAGTTTGGTGGTCATTGGGATAACTTCTTACCCTTAGCAGAGTTCTCATACAACAATAGCTATTACTCAAGTATTGATATGGCCCCATTTGAGGCACTGTATGGGAGAAGATGTAGGTCTCCCATTGGGTAGTTTGATGCATTTGAGGTTAGACCTTGGGGTACTGACCTTCTGGGGGAATCGTTAGATAAAGTGAAATGCATTTAAGAAAATCTTTTAGCGGCTCAAAGTAGACAGAAGGAATATGCAGATCAAAAGGTTAGAGACTTGGAGTTTATGGAGGGTGAGCAAGTTTTGCTGAAGGTTTCGCCCATGAAAGGGGTGATGCGGTTTGGTAAGCGAGGTAAGCTTAGTCCGAGGTATATCGGTCCATTTGAAGTTCTGAAGCGCGTGGGGGAGGAAGCTTATGAATTAGCCTTGCCCCCATGGCTGTCAGGAGTGCACCCGGTATTTCATGTGTCTATGTTGAAAAGATACCATGGGGATAGAAACTACATCATTCGTTGGGATTCAGTTCTTCTTGATGAAAATTTGTCTTATGAGGAGGAGCCTGTTGCCATTTTAGATAGAGAGGTCCGCAAGTTGAGATCACGGGAGATTGCACTCATCAAGGTTCAATGGAAGAATCGTCAAGTTGAAGAGTCCACTTGGGAGAAGGAGGATGATATGCAAGAAAGATATCCACACCTGTTCACAGATTCAGGTACTCTTTCTCGCCCTTGTTTTTCTTCTTGTGATCGTTCGAGGATGAACGATGGGCAAATTGGTATCTATTGAAATGACCTGTTTAGTCGTTTTGAGCACTAGAGTTTATTTCTGGTAATAGCTGTCTGGGTCGACGGATCCCACGGCGGACCGTCATGGGCACGACGGACCGTCGAGGGGGTCTCGTTCCAAAACACTTAGACTCGGGAAATTTGGGTACTGAGAACAACTCTCTGAACTTCGCGACGGAAGAGCAGCACGGACCGTCGTAGCTACGACGTACCGTCACAGAGTCTTTAATGTAATTGAGTCTCTGAACTCTGTGACGACTCTGCAAGACGGACCATCGCAGGCACGACGGGCCGTCACGAGCGACGTAACCTCGACTGGGTCAGATTTCTGTTAAAAGTTTTTAAGGGGTGTTTTGGACTATTCCTGCTTATAATTATAAAGTTAGTGGTTTAATATTAATAATTCAATTACTTGGGGGTTAAAGGAGATAACTTTGCAATAAATAGTGGGTCAATTTTACCATCTTTTATACTTAATTATATGGTAATAAGGGTAAAAGAAAAGAGTTTGAATAACGAAAAATAGAAATAACAAAGAGAAGAGGGGAGAACGAACGAGAGAGGGAGAAACGAAGAGGAAAGCAAAGCATTGGAGAAGTAGATTGCTTGATCACGATTCTTCGGTGGAGGTAGGTTATGGTTTATACTATTTCATAGTAAACTCTTAATAGTGAATGATATGTGTTGGGTAGTGTTGTAAAGTCTTCTATATGCTTAATTGTGTGCTTGCATGATGTGATTATGTAATTGTGATGAATTAGCATGATGAGGCTGTTGAACCTTAAACCTTAAAACCTCTTTGTTAATGAGGATTCGTTGGTATAAAAGAAGGCTTGATGAACTGAAAGAATGAGATTAGGGGATTGGGTGTCATGAACCGACACATAGAATTAGGGGATCGGAGTGTCACGTTCCGACACCAGGATAGTAGAGGATCAGGTGTCAAGAACCGACACGTAGAATTAGGGGATCGGAGTGTCAGGTTCCGACACCAGGATAGTAGAGGATCGGGTGTCACGAACCAACACGTAGTAGTAGGGGATCGGTGTGTCACGTTCCGACACCAGGATAGTAGGGGATCAGAGTGTAACGTTCCGACACAAGGATAGTAAGATGAATGAATATTGAGGGGATCGGAGTGTCACGTTCCGACACAAGGATAGTAAAGAGAATGAATCTTGAATTATGTTAACATACTCAATTAAAGAACCTATTCCCCAAATGAGTATGGTGTGGAGGCTTGAGTCCTCATAGATGTGCTTGGGTTGTGGCCAATGGTTATGGTACTTGTTGTTGTCACCTGTTGAGTATGGTAGTTGATTTTATGTTATTATCTTACATATATGGCTTTTTATTTTGAGTTGGCCGATGATACCTACTCAGTACTTGTGCCTTGTACTGACCCCTACTTGTAATTTTCTTCTTTGTTATTTGTGGAGTGCAGAAAACGTTCCATCGACTTCAACTCGTCCTAACCTCTAGCAAGTCTTCATCACGTCAGATTTCAGGGTGAGCTATTGTTCCTAGCTCGGACAGGATTCTCTCTCATTCATGTCTTGATGTCCTTGAAGTTTGGACATGGACCATTTGTTTACTTATTTTGGCTTCCTAGATACTCTTAGATTAAGTAATTGAGGATAGAATGTTCTTGTGGTGATGACTTCCAGATTCTAGGGATAGTAATTGATAAATTTTAGAAGTTATTTATTGGTTATAGTAATGAGTTTTAAGTCTTCCGCATTATTTTCTGTTTATTATGGTTGAAATGTTGGGGTTTAGATTGGTTGGTTTGCACACATAGGAGGGTAACTTCGGGTGCCACTCGCGGCTCATTTTGGGTCGTGACAAAAAGCCGAGAAGACTTAGTCATCCTATCAACTATCACCCAAATTGAGTCATTCTGTCTGCCAGTACGCGGTAATCCTGTGATGAAGTCTATATTGATCACATCCCACTTCCAAGTAGGAATATCAATCTCTTGAGTCATATAACCTGATTTCTGAAGTTCTATCTTGACTTGCTGGCAATGGGGGCACTTACTCACAAAGTCTGCTAGATCCCTCTTCACGTCATTCCACCAGTAGACTTCCCGCAGATCGCGGTACATCTTAGTGGAACCTGGATGATTAGAATACCTAGAGTTATGGGCTTCTACAAGAATATTCTGTCTTAACTTTCCCACATGAGGAACACACAATCTACCCTAGTAGCGAAGTACACCATCTCCCCCTTGGGAGAAAACCTCCACTCTCTAATTACGGACTGCACCTTTAAGTTCAAGCAAGATTGGATCACTGTCTTGCTTTTTTTTTTAACCTCCACCACCATGGAAGATAATGCCCCATTATGAACTATTCCATCATTGTCTGATATGATCATAAGGCAAACTCCCAAACGAGGAAGCTTGTGAACATCCTTCACTAGCTCTTTTCTTTCTTCCTCAACATGGGCTACACTACCCATACATAATATACTAAGAGAATATGCTACTACATTCGTCTTACCAGGATGGTAATGCACACTCATATCATAATCCTTAAGGAACTCAAGCCATCTCCTCTGGCGAAGATTCAAATCCTTCCAGTGAACACATACTGAAGGATCTTATGGTCAATGAACACATCTAATGAATACCATAAAAGTATTGTCTCCATATATTGAGCGCGCACACCACTGCTGCAAACTCGAGGTCATGAGTTGGATAGTTTTTCTCATGCATCTTAAGTTGTCTAGAGGCATATTCTATAACCTTATCTCGCTGCATCAACAGACAATCTAAGCCAACTCTTGATGCATCACAATAGATTATATAACCATCTGAACCCTAAGGTAGAGTCAAGACAGGAGTTGTAGCAAATCTAGTTTTCAATTCTGCAAAGCTTTTCTCACAATCATCTGACCATTGGAACTTGACCATATTCTGAGTCAACCTAGTCAATGGTGAGGGTATCGATGAAAATCCTTCCACAAACCTTCTGTAATAACCCGCTAGATGTTAGAAAGTTCTGATATCTGTAGAAGAGGTAGGTCCGGGCCATTGTTTCACTGCTTTAATCTTGTATGAATCTAGTTGGATCCCTTCGCTATATACAATGTGACCATGAAAAGCAACGGATTGCAACAAGAATTCACATTTACTAAACTTAGAAAATAACAAGCGATCCTTGAGAGTTGCAGAACAACTCTCAAATGACTTGCATGTTCTTTCTCACTCCTAGAGTAAATGAGTATATCATCAATAAAGACGATAACGAACAAGTGTAAGTACTATTTGAACACTCTGTTCATCAAATCCATGAAATCTACAGGAGCATTGGTTAGTCCAAACAACTTAACTACAAATTCGTAATGACCATACTTAGTTCTGAAGGCTTTTTTTGGAATGTCACTATCTTTTACTCTAAGTTGATGATAACCCGATCTCAGGTCTATCTTTGAGAAGTGACTAGCACCCTGAAGTTGGTCAAACAAGTCATCAATCCTGGGGATGGGATACTTATTCTTGATTGTGACCTTGTTCAACTGTCTATAGTCAATGCACATTCTGAGAGAATCATCTTTCTTCCTTACGAACAACACTGGTGTACCCCATTGTGAAATATTAGGTCTAATTAAAGCCCTATCTAAAAGGTCTTTCAACTGCTCTTTCAATTCCTTAAGCTCTGCTGGAGCCATTCTGTAAGGAGGAATAAAAATAGGCTGGGTATTTTGAAGGAGATCAATTCCAAAGTCAATTTCCCTTTCGGGAGGGACTCTGGGAAGATCTTCGAGAAATATTTCTTGAAACTCATAAACTACTGGAACTGACTCTAGAGTTAGGGTTTCAAGGCTAGAATCCTTAACTTCAACAAGATGATAGAGATAACCCTTAGATATCATATTTCTGGCCTTAAGGAAAGAAATAAATCGACACATAGGTGCTAAGCTACTACCCTTCCATTCTAAGATTAGTTCTTCTGGAAACTGAAAACGAACAATCCTAGTTCTACAATCGACTGAGGCATAACATGATTGTAACCAATTAATGCCTAGAATGACATCGAAGTCTACTATTTCTAAATCTACTATATCTGCAAAGGTGACTTTCCAAGATATTGTAATAGGGCAATTTCTGTATACCCGACTAGTTATAACTGAGTCACCAACTAGAGTAGATACTGAGAAAGGTTTTGAGTGAGTTTCTGGACTGACACTGAATTGGACTACTATATTGAGTTAAAAAAGACAAAGTCATCTCTGTTGTCTTTCCACATAGTAAATTCAACCATATGTGAGTCACATCCTTAAGCTAGTAGGATGCCAATTTCACCTATTACTACAAGTTACTTGCATCACACCCAATATCTTCTTGACCTCATCAATGAACTTCATGGATCCTTACCAAATTGTGACCCTAAAAACTTAGGTGGATTCATCCTAACAAAATCACAACTCCGGCTACCACTAATCGATCATTTCTATTAGTAGGAACTTGAATCTTCTAATTGTTCTAGGTTGTCATACTTTTAAGCAAAAGCTAAACTGGCGTTCTAAATCTCTACATTAAAACTTCCTTATATGGTACTAGATGAACTGCGTTAGCATTGCATGCATTAGAAGTCCATGCCTAAGCTCTAAGAGGAGGCATGATCTAAAACGTAGAACGTCAAGCTAGAGTGGAAAAAGATCATACCTCAAGCACGATAAGAGTAACAAGAAAGTGAAGTTTTTTCCTAAAACACTTTGTATCCTCCCTCTCATTTATGTGGTGCACTTCACACCCATGAAAAGGACTACTTAGTGCGGCTTTTCAGACATCCTAAGAATCTTTAACCTAATGCTTTGATACAATATTTTTTCATGCCCCAAGCTACCCACGAGACGTGGACACAGAACCTAGGACCACAAGTGATCTCAAGCTAACCCTGCTGGCATGATCACGAGCATACTAAAGATAATAAACTGATGCGGAAGCTAAATCATAACTTATAATGAAAAGATGGGGAATACCCATATGCTAAAACTGATATATATGAAAACAATGAGTTTAATACAAAGCAAATATTAACTCAATCCTGAGATGAATCTAACTATGTCTGAAATAAGCCTCTAAACTGGACTAGAAATACTGGAACAAGCTCCCAGCTAAATCTAGCAAAACACTGAAACTAAATGACTAAAGACTAAAATGACACTTATGACTGTTGTCCGCGGAGAATAAGGACTCACCACAGAATCTGCTGAATTAGAGATCAAAAATAAATCTATGCGTGATGTGGATGTTGAGAACCTGAACCTACATCACGAGAAGATGTAGCGCACATATGCGTCAGTACTTGAAAGGTACCGAGCATGTAGGAGTAAAGCTGAAATAAAACATAGCTGAGCAAGCATAATAGTAAGTATCATAATCAGACATAATAAAATGAATTCTAAGCTAACTGGATGCAATGACTAATTTATAACATGATAAAACTGAATACTGAATATAATGATAAATGGTCAACGCCAAGAGTCTAACTGAACTGTGGGAGCTACTAATAACCGATAATAAAACTATATGATCTAAATATGGAGTCCGATGTATACGCCCCATCGATAGGACCCAGTATACCCTGCAAAAGGTGTAAAGTCATGCTCGCGTGATCACGAAGCTGATTGTCCATAGAGGGGACTTACAACCTACTTGGCTAGTAGTTCTGAGACTATTGGGTATGCTAAACCCTAGTCCAACTCGGTATTATTCTACTCCCAAGGAATTCTATAAATTAACTAATTCTGTCTAAGTTTCTGTAAATACTGGATAGCTCGAAACTGAACATGCAAAGTGAGAATGTAATATTTAATCTTGTAATTATGCATTTATAACTAAGGCATCTATGTCTAAAGTGTCTGAAATATTTGACCTAGCATGTGTAATTGAAGAACTAAAGAAATACAAAGCTAGGGTTCTGAATTCATGCAATAAATTGAATAACAACATGATAATCTGATTTGGAACATAAAACTAATAAGTTCATGAAGTTATGTTGAAGTTCTAGAAACCCTAGGTCTAATCATGCCATAAGAATCAAGAATCTGACTGAAAACTAGAAACCCAATGGGTGAAAGGAAACCACTAGTGAAATCCCACACACCTGGTGATGAAATCCACAAAAAAATACTTATGTTTTGGGTCTCCAACCTCTTGAGCTTGTGACGTTCTTGAGCTTTTTATCCTCTCTTGCTTCTATTTTCTATGTTTTGATTTAATGATTTGACTTAGATATGTTTTAATTATGTTTCTAGTCTTAAAATGACTAATATATGATGATTTACGGTAAACATTATGTATCTTAAGGTTTAAATGAAGTGGGAAAAGACCAAAAGACCCTTGGATAAGTTGTTGTCGGACTAAACGACGGCTAGGATTAACGGTCAATCGTCTGACCGACGCCCCGTCGTTGGGTCTGGCTACTGGGCCTGTTCGACAGGCCTTTACTAAAATGGGCATAATTTTTTACTTGGAGGTATGATTTTATCAAGGTCGGTGACTATGGAAATATAATTCAATTATCGATCGTTGGGTAGTCAATGGGTCACCTAATTCATTTTGTTCTAAGAGTTTACCCAACTATATTTCCCGTTAACTGTCTGCAAACTTTCCACCTACGGACCGTAGGTCCATTATGTTGGTCATCCGTAGCTCTTGTCAGAGAGTGGGTGAAGGGAGTATTGATCGACGGTCATGGACTATGAACGATCGTCTGAACTACGAACCGTTAGTTCATCCGTCATTCAAGACATAACCGTGTGGGCTGAAATTTTTTAGAGTTCTAATCCCATCGATAGTTGTACAGGACGGTCGTAGGTCAGGCTATGATCCGTCGAGGCCACTCAAGCACATGCTTGATCCCTTATATAAACCCAAAAATATGTAATTAATCAATTAGAGGCAGGTTCTTACATGGAGTGAATTTCCCATTCACCCCTTAATAAAATAGTGCGCAAGACAACAGTTACATGCAACCATCGATGGACCCAATCGACTGGGCATTGGTCCATCGATGGACCGTTCAGTTCCCACTGTGGACTGGGTTTGAGGCTGTCAAGTGTCCAAGACTTCCATAGGATAAGTGACCTTTGATGCCTCCCCATGAACGGGGCTTTGGTCAACCCACAGACGTGCCTTTGTCTTGTCGATTGACACTGCCAAGGTAGTGTCTTAACAACCTTGGGTCCTTCTTGTGGGCCTTTTTAAAGGGACCTTTTAGAAATCATACCCGGACGTTTCCTCTGTATACAAAAATTAACAAGTTGTAGACCTCCAACATGAGTTTCACCCAAAATAAATATACGTAACACGTCCAAACAGTCTAGGCCCCATCAAGACACACTTGAGCGTCTTAAGGGCTAACTTTAAAACGTCTTAGATGTTCTTGGACGTTTGACATCCAAACTTCACAAAACTCTATATACTATCTATAAACATCATTATAAATCATTTCAATACATCATATATCATTACATACAATGTATATACACGTCTAGACACATAACGAACATAGGTGACTAGTGGTCGAACGTCTTGGTCGTCCGTTGATGTTTGACTTCCATTTTACCTAAAACTTTACTTACTGCTTATAAACGATATTATAATTCATTGTAGGACCTTAGGACCTTAAAACTAACATGTTAGGATCTAGACACCCTAACTCATTTTTGGGGGTCTTTCAATATACCCCACTTTGGAACATTCGTCATCGAACGACACCTAGAACACTTTAATCACAACAAGGACTTCAATGTATCTTAGAGTAGTTCATCACATTAATAACATTATCACATAGAATTAATTGCATACAAGCAAGAAAAACTTCCATTCACTCACTCTTTAATACATCAAACATAAAGTCTCTTATAATGTTCATAGGAGGAACATCCTTCACCTAATCATGACATGGTAACTATACCTAAATTCATTAAGAGCTCATTTTGCAACTATTATTTAAGTCACACTTAGGCAGATTTCAACAATACTCAAGAAGCAATTAGGCACTCATACTTCGATGCATGTAGAGTTGAGTTAATTGAATCAACAAAGATCTTTATTAATTAGAGCTAGTGCCATGAAAGTCATACTCAACCATACCATGCTTAGTACTCACCTTCACGGTAATCATCATTTGAGAAGTATCACACAAATCATACGGACACACATGAACACTTAGCTAAACATGCTTTCATCTTTTAAGAGTTAGCCTACAATCATGTTTCCCAAATCATACAAGTCACATAATTTTCAAGAGATTCAACATATTTCATTTTAAAGAAACTCAACTTTTCATTATAAGGCTAAACATAACTACTCACAAGGGACTATTACCATGTTCCTTACCTTATCTCACGAAGTCAAATGCCCAAGTAGAATATCAAGATGCAAATCAACATGAGAAAACATGGATTTTGTCAAAACTTTTCTTTCATGCACTTTGGAATCTTCACAATATCTTTAAGGTAATGCCAATCAATACATACCAAACATATATAGGTCATGCAATTCATACTTGAGACAAGACTTCTATCATGAACAAGTTTACAAAAAAAATCATTAGTTTCAAGTTCAAGTAAGAAATGAATGCCTAGGTAGAAAATATGTACAACCTTACTACTCCATCACCATCCCCCACTTAGGGTAGACCCAATTAAGAACAAATTAATCCAACCTTAAGAGGAACTTAACTTAATAACCTTTATTTTTCATCACTTAAAAGTGATTTACTACTTAAAAAGAACATACAGTAGGTTATCATCAGAATACCAAGGTATTCTAAACTCTATCATTTTAGGAAAATTATCCTCCAGTTACCAAGTCACGTCATAGCATTTAACCACCTAAGGTTTTCATAAAATACAATGGACATCAAAGTCATACATGATTAGGGGAAACAATAGAATAGACTTAGTCTTAAGGACCCTTTCTTTTCTTTCAAAATTAAAGTAAGGTAACTTGTGGGTCAATCAAACCCACATCATCACCCTACAATGATAGGAATACTACCCTTAATTCTAGGGGAAACATCAATTCTGAAACATCAAGGGACTCACAACATGATAAGAAGGTAGAAACAAATTCATAACTTATCATGTCATAATACTCTTGTTCTTTGTTCCAAATAGCGAATCTCCTTTTTACTTTCATTATCATGTTCATACGCATCAATTCTATATACATTTAAACAACTTCCAATCAAAGAATAATTTAGTTGATTTCTCAAAAATATCACAGTAAGCTAACAAGTATTATAGTGGACATGTTTCCATTTACAAAAAATTCAACATCTAGGCAATTGATGGAAAATCATGACAAATAGAGATACAAAAATTTACCAAGACAAGCATACTATCATCACACCTAGGATCAAGTCTATACAAAGTACTCCAATCCATACTAGGTAACTTATCAAGGACCACATATATACAAAAGAAAACATTGAAAACCTTTAAGTACAAAATCTTAGGGCAGCATGCTTCTATATGTAGTCACTAAACATTTCAAGTTCAAATCATATGATAAGGCTACCATCATGCAAAACCGTATAGTAACACATTATTCCCAAAAGAAACTCATGTCAACCATAATAACTTCTAACATGCTTTCATTATATCATGACATACATTTCTCACTATAACATGCTATATCACAAAAATCTCAAATATAGCCATAATTGGCATCACATCATCGAAATAGGAAAAAATTCACCTTCATTCATACTCATTCAACCATAAAACTAAAATAAACATTTAAATTCACCTTTTTTCCCTCAAGTAAAGAGAACAATCTCATCCAAGCAATTACATCTAAAAAGACCACCGGAAAAGAAAACACAAGAGAGATATCTTATAGAGTTAAGTTCTATGGCACGATATGAGAATGATGACGAAGGGAAACTCTATAGTCTTATAGCCTCTCGTACCATTTGATATGTCGCGACTCACCACCAATGTTACAAGACTCTACTAGACGTGGCAAGATGAAACTTCTTGGACCCTAAACCAATTACAAAACCTTGATTTGATACCACATTTGTCACAACCGGGGAACACTCCCTAGAAATAACATGGCTTACTTGACCTCTCGGAGGTCTTATGGAAGCAATAGTTATCATTAATTTCATTGTCATAGTAAATTTAGCGGAAAATTTAAAACTTTACATAGCACATCATATGCTAGAAACATCACTTCATATATATATATATATACATATATATATATATATATATATACATATATATATATATATATATACATATATATATATATATATACATATATATATATATATATATATATATATATAACTCATAATACATATTTAGACCCTAAGTATCTTTGCCATCTTAGACTCAACATCATTAGAATATATTAGGGACACGCCTATTAAAACATAAGACATAACAATGTTTAATACACTTTGCAGTAAGTAAACCTTAGGACATCCTTGGACTTAAGGATTCCTTTCCTTGAGCTTGGGAATCACATATGAAGTTCCTCAATCATATCGACATCCTTTAAGCATCCATGACCAACACTTTGTCTAAAAAGTAGAGAAGAATGGGATTAGTACAATAATCCACTAAGTATGGCAACCATGCAAAAACAAGTATTTAAAAGGAACATTTTCTTTAAATTATACTTCATGCCTTTTTGAGTAAATCTTTATAAACATTGATATCATTCACATAATTCATATAAACATATTCAAAAGCCAAACATCATATAAGATCACATAGTGTTTATGACATTTTCAAGTCACCTTACAGTGAGCTAATTTTCCTTAACAGTGAACTATCTTCTCTTTTATTCAATAACCTTCCAAGTAACCCTCTAGTGATATTTGGTGCAATACATCACCTTAAGGTAACAAAGAAAGCATACATAAAACCTACATAAGCCAAAACACATATCATTATATAAGCATTATACATCAAAGACACATTTAAGTCAAGACTCCTTAGGCTTTAAAATAAGCTACACCAATTTACAAATATATTTACTTCCATTCATATGCATCATTATAAGACATTGTCCATGACCCAATCTAATTCTACACGTGCAATGAACATATGAAGCCCCATACCCCCATACATTCTTAGTAAACCCTTGTTGGGACCACAAACATTAGCATTCAATTCACACCTCAACATAACACATAAGGACAACTCCATTCATATCAACAATCTTCATGATATAGTCATTAAGACTCATAGAGTGCATATAAGTATAAGACGATATCACATAGACTCATATCATGCACATCTTCATGATAAATAGACAAATACTTCCATGCCATGCATAAATACATACTCATAATCACACACTTTATGTCACCTTCCTAGGACTTCCTAAGGAGCTACTAGTGCAATGTGTAGATGGGTTCATTACTTCCACCTATACTAAGTAACCTCACTTAAGCCCTGCTAGTTAGGATCCTATTCTTTTACTTCCATTGTCCATTTTACTTTAAGGAAACTATAGACTTAACAGACACTAAGACCATGAATACTAAACATGGAATTTGGTTTTTTCCCCTCACACCAAAAAGAAGGCATCTTACTTGCCAACGTAAGATATGAGTATCATACTATCATCTTAGGTGATATCACTAGCTAGATCCTATGTGGCAAACATAGTTTATGGAACTAATAGATAGGTATTATCCATATACATACCACTTGGCAATTGGGGCCTCCTCTAATGGGAATCCATTGGATGAGTATCCCTCTTTGGGGAGTCAACACCCCTTGTATGATTATAGGGAGAATCTTTCTCTATGGGAAGTCATCACCTTCCATTTTCAAGTTTACTCAGTGCTAAGCTAAGTTCCCTTTATTGAAAAGTCATTATTACATTAGTTTATCAAATATAGGCTTAGGATATTCATCACCTCATATGCTTAGCTCATTGGTCATAGATTATAAGTCCTTTCATCAACCTATATCATGTCAGAAATCCTTTCACATGGACATAGCATATATCATTAGCTTTATCTAGTTTAGGATACACCTGAGCACACCTTTCAAGGATCATCTATTAACTAGATCATGTGTGTATGTCTATACATATATGTGAGCAAACCTGTCAACTAACACATAAAGGTCGCACATGTTCATATATCAATGCATAAGTCTATATGTGTACCTATATGAGCCATCCTTTCATATCAACACTCAAAGACACTATGCACATTAAGACTTCATCATATCATATTTTTAACATCATAGAATATATTTTAGATTTACATCATATATAGCATTATAATACCTCATCATAGGCAGCAAGTACATATAACCTTAACATAGCCATTTACATGCTCATAACAATAGTAACAGCAGGCACAAGTTACACATAAGGTGATCATCATGACAAATCCTTCATATAATCATCAATTTGCCATTAAGGACATGGTCAACACTTATGTAATGACAATAAACTAAACATCGCCACCATAAGTGGACCATACCATACACTGCCATACAAGGCTTCATTAACATTACTATAAAGAAAGTAGAGGAGATAAGCATTCTTACCAATTTATCACACTTTGATCATCATTGATCAATACACCTTATTTATAAATAATTCATATATAGGAAAGTATATAGATGTACTTTAATCATAAAAGAAACCATGTATAAGTTGCCACAAGATCATGCTATAATATAAGACAAGGCATCTCACATTTACTAGAAGGTAGAGAATCTTAGATCACTTACTAATATGAGTTACTTTGATTAGCATATCTAACATTCATAATGTACCAATATTGTAAACTTACGGCAGTATCTAAAGTAATATAAATCACGTCTAAGTCATGCTACATCAAATCTTGAACTTAGATTTCATCATGTACATAACATTGGCAATCCATAGACTAGAAGAACCTAGATCAATTCATGTAAGTCTTATATTAAATATATAATCAAGGATTTGTATCCACCATTCATCCATAATATCAACTTAAGGTAGTAGCTAAAATGATGCTTTGCATAATTGAAATCTTACACAATTTGTTGTAATCAAAATCATTGTAACACATTGAAAAATAGGCTATTCATACTCAAATCTTCATACATTGACCCTCAAGGATTCTTCATCATCAATTCATAATCAATTTAGGTAAACAATAGTATATATAACCATTTTAACATAATAGAATCACAATTCAATCGATAACAAGTCATGATCACAATGCCTACACATAGACTAAATCAAGACTTTGAAGGGAGCATGAGTTCATCGTGCAATTGGATCAAAATTCACGTTACAATCAATCTGTTAACTTCAATTCATCATTGGAAGCCTTTAAAAGCATTTTTAGAAAGAACTCATGGCTAGATTAAAGAAGACGATATTTGATAATATTTCTCTTTGAAAACTTTGAGATAAATTCTCTAGACGGAAGGATAACTAGATATGAAAGATCACCATAATTTTAAATTAATTAAAACCTTTAAAACATGATGAAAAAACTATAGGAATCCATGTTCTAATATGCTCTTGAGCTTCAACAACAATGGAGGTTTCTAGGGAGAAGATTTTTGGAGGGAAAGGTTTAATTCGTTTAGCAGGGATTGGGAATGGGTTGTTCACGTGTTTGATCCCTTATATACACCCAAAATAGGTAAATTAATCAACAAGAGGCAGTTGAGGACGTGGGGTGAATTTCCCATTCACCCCTTAATAAAACAGTGCGCAAGGAAGCAGTTAGAGGCCACCATCGATGGACCCAATCGACTGGGCGTTGGTCTATCGGCAGGCAATTCAGTGCCCTCCATCGACTTTGTCGGAGGCTGTCAAGTGGCCAAGACTTCACCAGGATAAGTGAACATCAAAGACTTCCCATCGACGAGGATTCAGTCAAACCAGGGAGCGTGCATTGGTCTCGTCGATTGAACTGCCAAGGCAGTGTCTCGACAGCCTTGGGTCCTTCCTGTGGGCCTTTTTATGGGGCCGTTTAGAAATCGTACCCAATGTTTCCAAAATTAATACAAAACATAACAAGTTTTAGACCTACCACATGAGTTTCACCCAAAACAAATACATGTAACATGTCCAAACAGTCTAGGCCCCATCAAGACACACTTGAGCATCTAAAGGGCTAACTTTCGAACGTCTTAGACGTTTCACCTCCAAACTTCACGAAAATCCATACACTATATATAAACATTATTATAAATAATTTTAAGACTTCGTAATATAATTACATACAATATATATACACGTCTAGACATATGAGGCAAATAGGTGACTAGTCGTCGAACGTCTTGGTCGTCCCTTGATGTTTGACTTCCAATTCACCTCAAAGTTTACACATTACCTATAAACCATATTATAAGTCATTTTAGGACCTTAGAAACATAATACAAACATGTTAGGATCTAGACACCCTAACTCATTTTGGGGGTCTTACAATATCCCCCACTTGGGAGCATTCGTCCTTGAATGACACTTAGAACACTTTAATCACAACAAGGACTTCAATGAATTTTAGAGCAGTTCATCAAATTTATATCATTATCACATAGAACTAAACTCACAAAAGCAAAAAAAACTTCTATTCACCCCACCCACTTTTTAATGCATCAAACACAAAGGCTCTTATCATGTTCATAAGAAGAACATCCTTCTCCTAATCATAACATGGTCATTACACTTCAATTCATTAGGAGCTCATTTTTCAACTATTCTTTAGGTCACACTTAGGCAGATTTCAACAACACTCAAGAAGAAATTAGGCACTCATACTTCAATGCACATAGACTTGATTTAATTGAATCAACAAAGATCTTTATTAATTTGACCTAGTGCCATGAAGGTCATACTCAACCATACAATGCTTAGTGGTGTCCATGGAGGAATGTCCTTCTCCTCAACACACTAACATACATTATGAGTTCACACCTAAGCAAAGTAAAAGGTCAATTTCCTCTTAAAATTAGAAATTATCAACTTTAAAACCAAGGAATACTCATGTTTCCTTTTTAGTGAAGTCCAAATGGTAGTCATACCAAGCACATCACAACAAATAGGAAGTAATTTCACAAAATGTCAATTTCCAAAATAGTACTCACCTTCACAGTAAGCATCATTTGAGAAGTATCACACAAATCATAGGCACACACATGAACACTTAGCTAAACATGTTTTCATCTTTTAAGAGTTAGCCTACAATCATGTTTCCCAAATCATACAAGTCACATAATTTTCAAGAGACTCAACATATTTCATTTTAAAGAGACTCAACTTTTCATTATAAGGCTAAACATTACAACTCACAAGGGAATATTACCATGTTCTTTACCTTATCTCATGAAGTCAAAGGCCCAAGTAGCATATCAAGATGTAAATCAACATGAGAAAACATGGATTTTGTCAAAACTTTTCTTTCATGCACTTTGGAATCTTCACAAGATCTTTAAGGTAATGCAAATCAATACATACCAAACATATAAACATCATGCAATTCGTACTTGAGACAAGGCTTCTATCATGAACAAATTTACAAAAAAATTCATTAATTTCAAGTTCAAGTAAGAAGAGAAGGTCTAGGTACAAGTTATCTACAACCTTACTTCTCCATAACTATCCCCCACTTAGGGTACACCCAATTAAGACAAACTTAACTAAACCTTAAGAGGATCTTAATTAACATCCTTCATTTTTCATCACTTAAAAGTGATTTACTACATAGAATTTACAATAAGTTAACATAGGAACACCATGGTATTCTAAACCCTATTATTTTAGGCAAATTATCCTCCAATTACCAAGTCATGTCATACCATTTAACTACATTAGGTTTTCATATCATACAATGGACAACAAAGTCATACATGATTAGGGGAAAGAATAGAATAGACTTAGTCTTAAGGATTTTCTTTTCTATAAAAATAAAGTTAGGTAACTTTTGGGTCAATTAAACTCACATCATCACCCAACAATGATAAGATACTACCCTTAATTCTAGGGAAAACATCAATTCCGCAACATCAGGGGACTCACAACACAATAAGAAAGTAGAAACCAATCCACATCTCATCATGCCATAAGACTCTTGTTCTCTATTTCCAAATAGAAAATCTTCTTTTTTACATTCATTATCATGTTCATATGCGTAAATTCTATACACATTTCAACAACTTCAAATCAAAGAAAAATTTAGTTGATTTCCCAAAATATCACAGTAAGCTTCTAAGTATTACAGTGAACATGCTTCAATTCCAAAAAAATGCAACATCTAGGCAATTGATGGAAAATCATAACAATAGGAGATACAAAACTTTACCAAGACAAGTATACTATCATCACACCTAGTATCAAGTCTATACAAGGACTCCAATCCATACTAGGCAACTTATAAAGGACCACATATATCAAAAAGGAAACATCGAACACCTTTAAGTACAAAATCTTATGGTAGCATGCTTCTATATGTAGTCACTAAGCATTTCAAGTTCAAATCATGGCATATGGCTACCATAATGAAAAACCATATAGTAACACATTATTCCCAAAAGAAACTTATGTCAACCATAATAAATTCTAACATGCTTTAATTATATCATGACATACATTTCTCAATATAACATGCTATTTAACAAAAATCTCATATATCGCCATAATTTGCATCACATCATCAAAACATGCAAAATTATCTTTCACAATTACTCATTCAACCATAAAAACTAATATAAACATTTAAACTCGTCTTTTTTTCCCTCTAGCATAGAGAACAATCTTATCCAAGCAGTCACATCTAAAAAGACCATCGGAAAAGAAAACATAAGAGAGAGATCTTATAGAGTTAAGTTCTATGGCACGATATGATAATCATGAAAAAGGGAAACTCTATTGTCCAATAGCCTCTCATACCATTTGATGTGTCGCGCCTCACCACCAATGATACGAGAATCTACTAGACGTGGCAATATATGACTTCTTCGACCCTAAACCACTTTTAAAATCTTGATTTGATAGCACGTTTGTCACAACCGGTGAGCACCCTCTAAAAGTAACATGGCTTACTTGACCTCTTGGAGGTCTTATAAAAGTCAATAGTTATGATTCATCGCAAAGTCATAGTAGATTTAGCAGAAAAATTACCACTTTTTATGCCACGTCATATGCTAGAAACATCAATTCATATATATATATATATATATATATATATATATATATATATATATATATAATATGGCATAAGACATATTCAGACCCTAAGTCTCTTTGACATCTTAGACTCAACAACATTAAAATGTATTAAGGACACTCCCCTTAAAACATAAGACCTAACTATATAATATTTAATGCACTTTACAGTAAGTAAACATTAGGACATCCTTGGACTTAAGGATTCCTTTCCTTGATCTTGGGAATCACATATCAAGCTCCTCAATGAATTAGACATCCCTTAAGCATCCATAACCTATACTTTGTGTAACAAATATAGAAGAATGGGATTAGTACAACAATGCACTGAGTGTGGCAACCATGTAAAAACATCCATTTAAAAGAGACGTTTTATTGAAATCACACTTCATGCCTTTTTGAGTAAATCTTTATAAAACCTTTATCCAATAGCATTGATATAATTCACATAATTCATATAAACATTTTTAAAGGCCAAACATCATATAAGATCACATATATAATTTATTGCATTTTCAAGTCACATAACAGTGATCTAATTTTCCTTAATAGTGAACTATCCTCTAATGAATTCATTAACCTCTCAAGTAACCCTCTAG
This sequence comes from Solanum arcanum, assembly GCA_027789145.1. Taxonomy (NCBI): domain Eukaryota; kingdom Viridiplantae; phylum Streptophyta; class Magnoliopsida; order Solanales; family Solanaceae; genus Solanum; species Solanum arcanum. The sequence goes on along the minus strand of CM050942.1, from coordinate 23,705,188 downwards.
TGATATTTGGTGCAATTCATCACCTTAAGGTCATAATAAAGTGTAAACCTACATAAGCCAATACATATCATTATATATGCATTATACATTAAAGACACATTTAAGTCGAGACTCCTTAGGCTTTACAGTAAGCTACAATAATTTACACATATATTTACTTCCTTTCATATACATCATTATAAGACCTTGTCCATGACCCCATATTATTCTACTAGTGCAATGAACATATGAAGCCTTATAACCCCAAACATTCTTAGTAAACCCTTAATGAGACCACAAACCTTAGATTCAATTCATACCTCAACATAACACATAAGGACAACTCTAGTCATATTTACAATCTTCATCATATAGTCATTAAGACTCACACAGTGGATATAAGGATAAAACCGTATCACACAGACTTATACCATGCAAATCTTGATGACAAATAGTCAAATACTACCATGCCATACATAAATACATACTCATAATCATACACTTTAGGTCACCTTCTAGGACTTCCTAAGGAGCTACTTGTGCAATGTATAAATGGCTTCGTTACTTCAACCTATACTAAGTAACCTCCCTTAAAACCTCCTAGTAGGATCCTATTCTTTTACTTCCATCGTCCTTTACTTTAGAAAACTATAGACTTAACCGACACTAAGACCATGGGTGGTAAACATGGAATTTGTTGTTGTCCCCTCACACCAAAAGAGGGCATCTTACTTGCGAAGGCAAGACATGAGTATCATACTAGCATCTCAGGTTATATCACTTGTTAGATCCTATGTGGCAAGCATAGTTTATGGAACTAAAGGATAAGTATTCTCCCTCTACATACCATTTGGAAATTGGGGCCTCATCTCATGCGAATACATTGGATGAGTATCCTTCTATGGGGAATCAACTCACCTTGTACGATTATAAGGTGAATCTTCCTCTATGGAAAGTCATCACCTCCCATTGTCAAGTTCACTCGGTGCTAAGATAAGTTTCCTTTATTGAAAAGCCTTTATTACATTAATTTATAAAATATAGGCTAATCACCTCATATGCTGAGCCCATAGGTCATAGATGAAAAGTCGTTTCATCCACTTATATCATGTGAGAAATCCTTTCAGATGGACATATCATATATCATTAGCACTATCTAGTTTAGGATGCAGTTAAGCACACCTTTCAAGGCTCCTTTACTGACTATATCATCATTCATATGTGTGTGTGTACATATCTGTGAGCAAACCTTTCACATAACACATAAAGGTCACACATGTTCATATATCAATGCATAAGTCTATATGTGTACCTGTATGAGCAATCCTTTCATATCAACACTCCAAGACACTATGCACATCCATATCTTCATCATATCAATACTTAACATCATAGCATATAAGTCATGTTCATAATGTGTTCATACAATCCTATGCATGTCCTTAGAAGACCAACCTAGGCACTATCCCATCAAGGTGAACATATGCAATGCATAGTCAAAGTCCCATACCCTTGCCTATTCTAGTACGTCTATCAAGTCATCCTAGTGAATGATACATCACATAACATCATAGAATGGTTAGCATAGCGTAAGACTCATTTATTTAAGACTTACAACATTCTTACAGTAAGCTTTAGTCTTTATATACCTATTTTAGCTTTATATAACATATAGCATTATAAGACCTGATCATAGGCAGCAAGTACATATAACCTTAACATAACCATTTACATTCTCATAACAATAGTAACATCACCTAGATTCACAACTAGAGAAGAAGACTAGGCACAAGTTACACATCAGGTGATCATCATAACCAATCCTTCATATAATCATCAGTTTGCCCTCAAGGCCATGGTCAACACATATATAATGACAATAAACTAAAACCCCCACACCATATGTGGACCATACCACACAATTCCATACAAGGCTTCATCAACATTACTATACAGAAAGTATAAGAGATAAGCATTCTTACCAATTTCTGACCCTTTGATCATCATTGATCAATACACCGTGTTTATCAACAAGTCATATATAGGGCAGTACCTATATGTGTAACACCCCGTATCCAAAAAATACTAAAAATCAATTTTTCAGAAAGATCTGCAGGTGCAATCAACGGTGGCCATCGATGAACTGTACCTTTACCCATGGTCCATCCTGCACGTCCATTGATGGAGTCAGAAAAACCCAAAATCTGATCCTAGAAAAATTTAATTGAGTGTCGAACGATGGACGGACCTACGGTCCGTAGTTCAGATAACAATTCATAGTATACGTCCGTTGATCAACACCCCAATTTACCCATTATCAGATTTGAACCACGATTGACGATCACGGATCGACATTTGATCTACGGTCTGTAGGTTGAAATTAACTGACAGTTAGGGAGGAATGAAATTAGGTCCACTTTAATTGATCATAACTCTTATCACAAAATGAATTAGGTGTCCCATGACATACCAACAGATAGATAATTAAATTATCTTTCTATATCAATCGACTGTGCTAAAATCAGACCTTCGAGTAAAAAGTTAGGTCCATTTTAGTAAATGTTTGTTACACAGACCTAAACGATGGACAGTTGATTGAACGACGGCCCATCAGTCTAGGTCATCGTTTGTTCCAACCGCAATTAACTCAGGGGTCTTTTGGTCTTTTCTCACTTTATTTAAACCCTAATATACGTCGTTTTGACCCTAAATGATCAGATTTTAGTCAGTTTAAGCCTACAAACATAACTAAAACTTACCTAAGTCAAATCATTAATCAAAAACATAGAAAATTAGAAGCTAGAAAAGAGAAAAAGGTGAAGAACCCTAGTTCAAGAACACAACAAAGTTCCAGCAGTTCCAGCCCAAAATTTGAATATTTCTCCGTAAATTTTATCTCCTGGCATGTGGAATTTCCCTAGTGGGTTCCTTTCACCCATTAGATTCCTAGCTTTTAGTCAGATTCTTGATTCTCATATAATAATTAGACCTAGGGTTTCTACAACTTCAATAGAACTTCATGAATTAATTAGTTATATGTTCCGAATCAGTTTTTCATGTTATTATTCAGTTTATCACATTAATTTCAAAACCCTAGCTATGTATTTCTTTAGTTCTTGAATTACACATGCTAGGTAAAGATGTTTCACTTATTCAGTTATACATGCCTCAGTCATTAGTACATCATTATCAGATAAATGTTGCATTCCCAATTTGCATGGTCAGTTTTGAGATATACAGCATTTACAGAAAATTCAGACATAATTATTTAACCACATAAATCAATGAGAGTAGCATAATACTGAGTTGGACTAGGGTTCAACATACGTAATAAGTCCCAAAATTACTAGCCAAGTAGATTGTAAGTCCCCTTTGTGGGCATCAATTTCTTCATCACGCAGCATGCCTTTATATCCCTGGTAGGGTATATTGGGTCCTCTCATTAGGCATATACATCAGACCCCACATTTAGCTCATGTGGTTTTATTATCGGTTATTAGTAGCTCCAAATGTTCAGTCAAACTCTAATACATCGACAATATTTACAGTTCAGTTATCATTCAGTCTCAGCATGTTATAAAATTGGTCGTTGCATTCAGCTAGCTCAGAAATTTTGTATATCATGTTTAGATTACTATACTTTCTCTTATGCTTGTTCAGTTATGTTTTATTTCAGCTTTACTCTATCCTACATGCTCAGTACCTTCAAGTACTGACACGTACGTGCGCTACATCTTCTCATGATGTAGATTCATCCATATCACACATAGATCAATTTCCGATCTCTAATTCAACAGATTTAGTGGTAAATATTCATTCTTCGAGGACAATAGTCATGATTTCATTTTAGTCTTTTAGTCATTTAGTTTCTGTTTCTGGTGGACTTAGCTTGGGCTTGTCACAGTATTTCTAGTCAAGTAGAGGCTTATTTCAGACATAGTTAGTTTCAGCGTAGTATTGAGTTAATAACTTCTTCGTATTAAACTCATCAGTATTTCATTTACCTCTGTTATAAAATATGAGTATTCCCCACCTTTTTAGTTTAAATTATGATTTAGCTTCCGCGTTTAGTTTATTATCTTTAGTATGCTCTTTATCATGCCAGCAGGGTTATCTTGGGATCACTTGTGGTCCTAGGTTTCATGTCCGCGTCTCGGGGGTAGCTCTGGCTGTGACAAAACTTGGTATCAAGCACTAGGTTCAAGATTCCTAGGATTTCTAAAAATCCACACTAAGTAGAGTCTTTTTCATGGGTGTGAAGTGCACCACATCTAATGAGAGGGGAACTATAATTTTTTTTTGGAAAACTTCACTTTGTTGTTACTCTTATCGTGCGTAAAGTATGATCTTATTCCATTCTAACTTGATGTTTTACGTTTCAGATCATGCCTCCTCAAAGAGATAACACTAGGAATGTGAATGCTAGGAATGCAAACACAGCTCCTCCAGTCCAAGATCAAGAAGTATCCAATGCTGAGTTCAGAAATACCATACAGATGTTGTCTCAGAGTATGACTATCCAGAAAAATTAGGTTAATGCTAATGTAATGAAAATGATGGATCAATAGAAGCAAAGGTCCGTGACTTTGTTAGCATGAATCCACCTGAGTTCTTGGGATCCAAACTAATGAGGATCCTTATAATTTCATGGATGAGGTGTAGAAGATCTTTGAGGTAATGCAAGTCACTGGGAATGATTGGGTTGAGTTGGCATCATACCAGTTAAAGGATGTTGCTCATATTTGGTACACTCAGTGGAAGAAGAATAGGGGTGCAAATGCAGATCCTATCACTTGGGATTGCTTTAGGGAGACTTTTCTCGATAGGTTTTTCCCAATAGAGTTGAGAGAAGCAAAGACTCACGAATTCATGAACTTATTGCAGGGAAACATGACGGTCTAAGAGTATGGGCTGAAGGTTAACCAACTCTCCATGTATGCTCCTAACATGGTTGCCGACTCTAGGGCAGATGAATAAGTTCTTATATGGACTGTCGGATTTGGTGGAACCTGAGTGTAGAAATGCTATGTTATTGGGAGATATGAACATCTCTAGGCTTATGAATCATGCTCAGAAGGTTGAGGGTGATAAACTTAGGGTACAGGACGAGGAGAATAAGAAATCTATGACTTGTAACAATGAGTATTCTTAGCATAAATTGGGTGGTGGAAGTCTCTCGCAGAGTCAGTAGATGTTTTCAGCTTCATCCGCTTTGTTTTCTAGAGTTCCATCCTCCAAGAACAGGTATGACCAGAAGGGTAGACACCAGACTCTAAGTCTCAGGGAAGTGTTTCAGGCACCAAGACTTACCCCACTTGCCCTAAGTGTGGTAAGAACCATTCGGTCGAGTGTCTCGCAGGAAAAGAAGGATGTTTTGGGTTCGATCAGTCTGTTCAAAGGTTGAGGGATTGTCCTTCTTGACAGGGTCAAGGAGGTAGAAATAGTGGAGCTCAGTCTACGACATCAGCAGCACCAGCAAGTTGGCCGAGTCAGCAGAGTAACTCATCTGGTATAGGTGGCAGTCAACATAAGAACAGGTTGTACCCTCTTCAGGCTCGTCACGATCAGAAAGGTTCTCCTGATATAGTTACTGGTACGATACGAGTCTTTTACCTTGATGTTTATTCATTTTTAGATCCAGGGGCTACTCTTTATTTTGTAACTCCTTACATAGCAGTCCAATTCAGTGTTATTCCAGAAAATCCTTTAGGACTTTCTCAGTATCTTCTCCAATCGGTGATCCAATTGTAACTAGATGGGTATATAGAAATCGCCCTATCACAGTATCTCAGAACGTCATATCAGTAGATTTTGTAGAGTTAGAAATGGTAGACTTCGATGTCATTCTAGGCATGGATATGTACAAACTTGTTATGCCTCAATCAATTTTAGAACTAGGATTGTTCATTTTTTAGTTTCAAGATGAACCAACCTTAGAATGGAAGATTGTAGCTTAGCGCTTATGGGTCGATTCATTTCTTACCTTAACGCCAGATTGATGAGTTATAAGGGTTATCTCTATCATCTATTTCGGGTTAAGGATTCTAGCTCTAAAACCCTAGCTCTAGTGTCAGTTCCAATAGTTTGTGAGTTTCTAGAAGTGTTTCCAGAAGATCTTCCCAGAGTCCCTCCCGAAAGGGAAATCGACTTTGGAATTCATCTCCTTCCAGATACCTAGCCTATTTTTACTCCTCCTTATAGCATGGCTCCAGCAGAGCTTAAGGAATTGAAAGAGAAGTTGAAAGACCTTCTAGATAAGGGCTTTATCAGACCATGCATTTTACCATGGGGTAAACTAGTGTTGTTCGTAAAGAAGAAAGATGGTTATCTCAGAATATGCATTGATTATAGACAGTTGAACAAGGTCCCAATCAAGAATAAGTATCCCATCCCCATGATTGATGAATTGATTGACCAACTTCAGGGTGCTAGCTATTTCTCAAAGATAGACCTCAGATCAGGTTATCATCATCTTAGAGTCAGAGATAGTGACGTTCCGAAAATAGCCTTAAGAACTCTGTATGGTCATTATGAATTTTTAGGTAAGTCATTTGGACTAACCATTGCTCCTGCAGCTTTCATGGATTTGATGGATAGGGTGTTCAAACAGTATTTTGGAATTTTGCATTATCATCTTTATTGATGATATCCTTATTTACTCTAGGAATGAGGAAGAACATGCAATTTATTGGAGAATTATTCTACAGACTCTCAAGGATCGCTAGTTATTCACAAAGTTTTGCAAATGTGAGTTTCGGTTGCAATCTGTTGCTTTCCTTGGTCACATTGTATCTAGCAAAGGGATTCGAGTGGATTCACAGAAGATAAAAGTAGTGAAACAATGTCCCAAACCTATCTCTGCTACAGATATCAAAAGTTTCTTAGGTCTAGCGGGTTATTATATATAGTTTGTGGAAGGATTTTCATCCATAGCCTCACCATTGACTAGGTTAACTTAGAAGACAGTCAAGTTTCAATGGTCAGATGATTGTGAGAAAACCTTTGCAGAATTAAAAACTAGATTGATTACAACTCATGTCTTGACTCTACCAGAGAGTTTGGATGGTTATGTGATCTATTGTGACGCATCCATAGTTGGACTAGGTTGTGTGTTGATTTAGAGAGAGAAGGTTATAGCTTATGCTTCTAGACAACTTAAGGTGCATGAAAAGAATTATCCAACTCATTACCTCGAGCTTGTAGCAGTAGTATTTGCACTCAAGATATGGAGACACTACTTCTATGGTGTTCATATAGATGTGTTCAGTAATCATAAGAGCCTTTAGTATGTGTTAACCCAGAAAGAGTTGAATCTTTGACAGAGGAGATGACCTGAGTTCCTTAAGGATTATGATATGAGTGTGCATTATCATCCTGATAAGTCGAATGTAGTAGCAGATGCTCATAGAATATTATCTATGGGAAGTGTAGCCCATGTTGAGAAAGAAAGAAAGGAACTAGTGAAAGATGTTCACAGGCTTGCTCGCTTGGGAGTTCGCCTTATGAGCATATCAGATAGTGGTGTAACGAGGCAGAATATTATTTGGTAATGGAAGTTAAGGAAAATCAAGACAATGATCTAATCTTGCTTGAACTTAAGGGTGCAGTCCATAATCAAAGAGTGGAGGTTTTCACCCAAGGGGGAGATGGTGTACTTCGCTACCAGGGTACATTGTGAGTTCTTGATGTGGGTAAGTTGAGAAAGCATATCCTTGCAGAAGCCCATAACTCAAGATATTCTACTCATCCAGGTGCCACTATGATGTACCGCGACTTGCGGGAAGTCTATTGGTGGAATGGCATGAAGAGGAATGTAGAAGATTTTGTGAGTAAGTGCCCCAATTGCCAGTAAGTCAAGGTAGAACATTAGAAACCAGGATGTATGACTCAAGAGATTGATTGGATGAGCATCCCTTTGGGTATTCAACCCCCCTTGTAGGATTATAGGGTGAATCTTTCTCTTTGGGAAGTCATCACCTCCCATTATCAAGTTCACTCGGTGTTAAGCTAAGTTACCTTTTTTGAAAAGTCATTATTACATTACTTTATAAAATATAGGCTTAGGAGATTCATCCCCTCATATTCTTAGCTCATAGGTCATAGATGAAAAGTCCTATCATCAACCTATATCATGTGAGAAATCCTTTCACATTGACATAGCATATATTATTAGAACAATCTAGTTTAGGATACACTTGAGCACACCTTTCAAGGATCCTCTATTGACTAGATCGTCATTCAATTGTGTGTGTATGAAACATATATGCGAGCAAACTTTCACATAACACATTAAGGTCAATCATGTTCATATATCAATGCATAAGTCTATATGTGTACCTATGTGATCAATCCTTTTATATCAACACTCCAAGACAATATGCACATTCATACTTCATCATATCATATACTTAACATCATAGCATATAAGTCATGTCCATAACATGTTCATACAATCCTATACATGTCCTTAGAAGACCAACCTAGGAACTATCCCATCAAGGGGGACATGTGCAATTCATAGTGAAAGTCCCATACCTTTGCCTATGCTAGTACATCTATCAAGTCATTCTAGTGAATGAAACACCACGCAATATCATAGAATGGTTAGCATAGCATAAGACTCATTTGTTTAGGACTTACAACATTATTACAGTAAGCTTTAGTCTTTATATACCTATCTTAGCTTTAAATCACATATAGCATTATAAGACCTGATCATAGGCATCAAGTACATATAACCTTAACATAACCATTTACATGCTCATAACAATAGTAACATCACCTAGATTCACAACTAGAGAAGAAAACTAGGCAAAAGTTACACATAAGGTGATCATCATAAACAGTCCTTCATATAATCATCAATTTCACTTCAAGGCCATGGTAAACACATATATAATGACAGTAAACTAAACACCGCCACCATAAGTGGACCATACCACACAATTCTGTACAAGGCTTCATCAACATTAATATAAAGAAACTAGAGGAGAAAAACATTGTTACCAATTTCTCACATTTTGATCATCATTGATCAATGTACCTTGTTTATCAACAATTCATATATATGGCAGTAGCTATATGTGCTTTAAAGAAAACATGTATAAGTTGCTAAAAGATCATGCTATAATATGATACAAGGCATCTCACATGTACTAGAAGGTAGAGAGTCTTAGATCACTTACTAATATGTTTTACTTTGATTACCATAGCTAACATTCATAATAAACCAATAATGCCAACTTAGGGCAGTAGCTAAAGTCATATAAATCACGTCTAAGTCATGCTTAGAACTTAGATTTCATCACGTACAAAAAATTGTCAATCCGTAGACTAGAAGAACCTAGATCAATTCATGTAAGTCTCTATTTAATTGATCATCAAGGATTTATACCCACCGTTCATCCCATACTATTAACTTAAGGCAGTAGATACAATGATGCTTTGCATAATGAAATCTTACACAATTTATTATAATCATTGTAACACATAGAAACATAAGTTATTCATACTCAAATTTTCATACATTGATCCTCATGGATCCTTCATTATCAATTCATAATTAATTTACATAAACAATAGTAGATATACCCAATTTAACGTAATAGAATCACAATTCAATCGATAACAAGTCATGATCACAATGCCCACACATAGGCTAAATCAAGACTTTGAAAGGAGCATGGGTTCATCATAGATTGGATCAAAATTCACATTACAATCAACATGTTAACTTGAATTCATCATCAGGAAGCCTTTAAAAACGTTTTGATAGGAACCCATGGCTTGATTAAAGAAGAAGATATTTGATCATATTTTCTCTTTGAAAACTTTGATATTAACTCTTTAGATGGAAGGATAACTAGAGATGAAGTAACACCATACCTTTATATTCATGAAAACCTTTAAAACATGATGAAGAATCCATAGGAATCCATGCTCCAAGCTTTTCTTGAGCATCAACAACAATGGAGATTTCTAGGGAGAAAATTTTTGGAGGGGAAGGTTTAATTCATGTAGAAGGGATTGGGAATGGGTTTTTCACGTCTTTGATCCTTCATATACACCCAAAAATTTCTAAATTAATAAATTAGAGTCACGTTAGGACGTGGGGTGAATTTCTCATTCACCCTTTAATAAAATAGTGCGCAAGGCTGCACTTTTAGGCCACCATCGACGGACTTAATTGACTAGGCATTGGTCCATTGACGGGTCGTTCAGTGCCCTCCATCAACTGGGTCTAAGTCTTTCAAGTGGCCAAGCCTTCCACAGGCTAAGTGACTATTGATGCCTCCCCATCGACGGGTCGTCAGTCAACCAACGGACCGTGCATTGGTCTCGTCGATTTACATTGCCAAGGCAGTGCCTTGAAAGCCTTGTGTCCTTCTTATGGGCCCTATTGCGGTTCCCTTTAGAATTCGTGCTCGGATGTTTCCAATGTAAATACAAACCTTAACAGGTTTTAGACCTCCCACACAGAGTTTCACCCAAAACAAATACACGTAAAAACGTCCATACAGGCTAGGCCCCATCAAGACACACTTGAGATTCTTAAATGTTATATAGGCATTTGATGGTTAATAAAGGTTATGATCTTATAGAAACACCTAATTATTGGAGTGACTAAGAATTAAGTGTTGGTATGAGGTTATGATGGTTTTGAATATTAGTTGAAACGTCGTGTCTTAAAGATTACATGGAGTTGATATTGTACGTGATTCAATAACTTTTTTATTGATGGAAAATAATTTTACATTTTAAATTAGAGTTATCATTCTTGGGTGGGACCCGTATCTGTCATAAAATGCATATTTTGAAAGAGAGAGAGACATACCTTAAAAAATTTGGGCGCGATAATCTGTATATATTTGTGACGTTTTGAGAGTAAGGTAATGGTTGGTGTAGTATGATGTTTGTTATTATTAAGAGTGTTAGCTTCAATGGAGTACTGTAAAAAGTATGTGAGGTTTATAAATTGAGAATTTGTAATATTGTGATGGGGATCAGACATGTTGATTCAGGGTGGCTCAAACTGATAGATGGAGTAAGATTAATGGAATTATATTTATATGAGCACTATGAAGGCGTATCTTGTGTTATTCAACCTTGCCTTTTTATATTCTTATTGAACAACTGCTTCAATTGGGACATGTTCTATAGTATGATCCACTTTCTCCATTTGTGTGTGTACAGATCCAGTGATTGTCCTATTAGTAAAGTGACATTCTTGGGTAAAGTTGGTCATTTCAGTTATGACAGATTTGGTGTTGTTTGGGAATGTTGATGTATACCAATAGTTCTACACTCAAAACCTTGCTTAAGAGAACTTATATAAGAGCTATGAAGAGCTTCAATTATCTTAGAGTGGTGTTAGAGTCTCTGCATTTTGAAGGTTTATCGCTTGTTGGGTGTTTACATGATCATTTATTTTCTTGTAATAAGTTTGATTATCTCTTCATTAGTACTTGATGTTTAAAGATCTAATTTTTATAACTTTAGCTCGTGAAAGATTGTGTTGTGAAAAAGAAATCTTGTGCATCATGAGTATATGGTGGTTGGTTAAGGTTCACTTCTGGTTATATTCGGTATCAGTTCAGAATATTATCTTGGTGGTGTTAGAAATGACTCGCCATGGTGTTTGTGCTATGGTCCAATGGGTTTCACTTTAGATTGAGTTCATAAGTTAGTTTGTCGCTTGATAATCACTACTGACTTGTAGATCATCAAAGTTTGATTTGAAAGTTTAGTTTTTAGTAGTTGATCTTGGTGGAATGGTCTTAAGGAGCAACTCACTTGAAGAGATAAATTCAAATTAGTAGGTCATAACTTAGACTTTTTGTAACTTCGGTTATTCTTCCTTCTTCTTCTTATGTTCAAGGATGAACATGATTTTTAGTGATGGATTATTTTGAATCAGTGGTTGGAAGTGGGTTTGTAAATTTAAATTATTTATATAGCTATAGTTATTTAATTTACGAATATTTATTAATTAATTTAGTTACTTTAATTAAAGGGTTATTTTAAGTAATTAATTTTAGTTGGTCGCTAATGGGCTAAGTCCATAAAATTGGTTTAAAAACTGAATTTAAGTATGAGGGTCTAATATTTGTAAACCATAAATTAGTGAGACCAAAGTAACTTCTGGGAAGGAAGACTTTGAGGCGACACAGTCTAAGGGACGACTCTGTTCAGTAACATGCATATGTAATAGTATAGGTCCATTCCCTGATGAATAAGGTAGGTATAGAAATTATTATTATTATATATATTAATTTGGAAGAAGTGGGTTGCACATTATTGCAGTGAATATGAGGTTATTTCCTTTTTAATTGTTGACAGAGGTTAGAATTAGAGACAAATTACTCATGTGCTACGTGGGGAAATACAACTTGATGGGTAAGAAAGTAGTAGTTAAGAATTGATATTCTTCTGTGAATATAACTTGATTGTAATGACTATTAAACAATTTATTTATTTTTTGTCGTTGAAGTTATGTAAGCGGTAAAGTGCATGTATTTTGAGGTTTTTTTTTTTTTAGATTTTGGTTTTAATAATGGTTTATAAGCGGTTAGTTTTCAAGTTTTACTTAATTGAGATATTTAATTAAATATTGGGTGCATGATATCATATGAATACCATTATGTTTATGATATTTGGAATAATTGGAGTTTAACTATATGCTTGAAATTCGGAAAACATGAGAATTGATATGTAAATTGACACAAAAATTAGGAACTAACTTATAAATTGAGTGAGTTTTTTGATCTAGGCTTGACCTATAGTAATATGAGTATTGTTAATTTCGAAATCTTATTGTGATTATTAATGTAAATAGATTGCTTTGAGTTGGAAGTACAACAAAATAAAGGGGAAGACTCAAGTGCCGAAGTGATTGTTCGACTATTTGAGGCAAGTAAATTTATTAACTCTTGTTAAGTGAATGAAATTCGTGTATTTTCTTGTGTATTTGGGAGTAATGGGACTTGGTGAATGGTTGACTTGTACATTTTAATTAGTTCTAATGATGAAAAGGAATAATAAAGGGCAATGTGATTAATTATTTGTGTGTGATGGGTTGAGAATGATATGATTCCGGTGGTATAAAGGAAAAGTTTATTACTAGAGAATGTGGATTGTAATCCGAGAATGTCAAAGCATATGGGCATTAGCTGATATATTAATGACTTGATTCATTATGAGTGATTATGTTCATTATTGAACCGTCTAATTGTGATAATTGAGGTGATTATATGCTATAGCGACATGTGATTTATTGAGATGTTGCATCATCCCCTTTTTTATATCATATTGTACACATGCATTGACATAAATTTAGGCATGAGTAAAGGTTTAACACGTAGAGATCATTTGTGTTGAGTTTGAGTTATGATTATTTGGGCACGTGGAGATTGTCCTTGCGATTAAGAAGTTATGATTATAATTTGGGTACGTAAAGATCGTTCGTGTTAAATTTGTTTGATTTATGATCGTGCGTTGAGATCTTTGCACAGACACGTGGAGATCGTCCGTGTCGGTATATGGACCTCGCGAGTCCCCTATGGGTCATTAACTCTCGATGTATTTCTGAGGAGTATCATGTATATACATTGAGAGAGTATGAGGTATTTTAAGGCATATCACTTCATGGTGTCATATTGCATTGCATCCCATGACATCCTTCATTCTTGATGATTATGTGTTTTATTGGTGGTTGGAAAATACTTGATATTTATTTACCTCCATTTGATGAAATTGATATTTTGTGCTTCTGATACTGTGAGTGCCTATATGTGAAAGTTGTGATTGTTGAATACTGATTTTGTAGTTGAGAGTGTGAAGTTTTTTTAAAATAATTTTGATGAGTTGGGCGCTACAAAAATTTTGAACTTTTAGGTTGGGTTGATTTTTATGCAGGTTGAGGTTGTGGAGGTTCAGTTGGTATGTAAGGAGTACCTGTATTTTATCCCCTTAGCCTGTGTTTAGAAGTTTACTTGCTGAGTGCCGTGTGGTTTGTTACTCACCCCTTGCTTCTACAATTCTTTTGTAGGTTATTAGCGACCTTCGTGATATTTTCTGTTATCCTTGTCTGATGCTTCTTGTTGAAGTTTGTGAGTTAGTTGCTTGTCTTTTCAGTGGATCTTCTTATTTCTATTTATGATATTGTTCTATTCGAGAAACAATGTCATTTAAGAATTATATTTTTTTCTGAATCAATTGTATTACTTTAGAGACTTGTACACGTGACAATCAAATTTTTTAGGGTATTTTCTATTATACTATAAAAATTTCCGCATTTTATTATAATGATTGACTTTTAGGATGACTTGTCTTGGTGGGACAAGACGATTGCCATCACTTCCGTTTTGGGTCGTGATACTCAAAGAATATAGAAACCTCATTGATTTGTTTAAAACTCTATTTTAATGAATATTCTAACTTTAAGAGTACAAAATCTTTGTTGTGAATATTAAGGCTAAAGGATTCAAAAAATATAAAATCGTCTTCATTAGCTAGAAACAATATTGTATTTGTGGTTTCAAGAGATTAAAACCTTTTGATTTGCTAATCTGTTTGAATGTGAAACTGATTAGGAGAATATAAAAACTTCATCAAAATTCGAGTTCATTCAATTAACGATTAGAAGAATATAAAAACTTCAATGTTAAGCTAGAAAAAAGTTGTATAAGGATTGAATCTTTATTGTTAGTATTCTAATTACTAAGTCGAAAGGGAAAAAACACTAATGACATAAAATTAGTAATCTTGTGTCTATAATGGGTGTTTCTAAGGATTAAATCTCCAAAAGAAAGTTTTGTGTCGCCAGTGTGTATTTGATGGCATACAATTTGAAAGCATGAAAAATATATATGAAAAATAATTTTAAATACTTGAAAAATATTTTTGAGAACATATTTAAAATGTGATGGTTCTTTACTTGTGATAAACAAAAAATTAGACTTACTATCTAATTTTAATTTGAAAGTACAAGATATTAAATTTGATGACATTCTCGTATTATGTTAGACCCACAAAATTCTTGAAGTATATTTGATATTGTGGTCGTTGAGTCTCTCTTTACTAGTAACTTATATGACTAGTATAAAACCACAAAATTATATTACTCGTTCAAAAGAATTGTATGCTTTCATGAAAATATGTTTATTAGAATAATTTTTTTATATAGTCATGAGCATTGCTGAAAAGTGGCATGTTATGTTTGTGTTATAAAATAATCATTTGGGTCATATTAGTCTTATTGGACCAATGAAACTATGGTCATGAGTAATTCTATAACAAATTGAATGTCATTGAAAGGTCCTTCTTAAAATGACATATAGCAAGGTGTTGATTGAAAAACAATGTCTGTATTTGAGAAAATTATAAAAAAGTAAAGATACCTCACCGAAGGTCTTTTGAAACATAGTTTTTTTGTCTATTTTTACTTGTTTTACTCAAATTGTTTGTGACATAAATGATTGAGACATGTCAATTACAAAACCTTGCAAAAACTGATCAACTTAGAAGTTTTGCCTAATTTGTAGTGCAATAAATCAATGTCAAGTATGTGTTGTCAAAATGAATTAGAATACCTTAAAATTGATTTACACTGACATTTATGATCTGAAGTTAACCCATCTCGTGGTGGGAAAAAATGATTCATGTTTTTTGTCGATAACTGCACTATATATTTTTATGTCTATTTGCTGAATAATAAGGATGAAGCAATGAAAACATATCGGTAATATAAAACTTAAGTTCAAAATTAATTGGATAAAAATATTGTCATGATTAGAAGTGGTAGATGTGGAGAACATGAAATTCTTTTGCAGAAATATATTTGGAAAGTGGAATCGTCCATTGAATTACTGCACATACTCACCTCAATTTAATGAAATTGTTGACAAGGAAAAAAATCGAACTTGAAGGAAATGTTGAATCTCCTACTTATAAGTTCAAATTTACCACAAAACTAATGGGGGGATACTATCATTACAGCAAAAGAGAACAATAATTGTTTTTGTATGTTCAGAACGAGAGAAATAAAAAGTTTTATTTGTTAATAAGGTGAGCAACAAATAGAAAAATTTTGTTTGTTAAGAAAGGGAGGAACAAAAAGTTTTGTTTGTTCAAACTTTGTTGTATCCTAATAGAAAATTGTTTGTCGACCTTAAATTTTATACAAGCAATAACTCTTGAAACATAGTGATCTAACAATTTTCAATACAGTCTATTCCATATGAGAAATGGAAATGAGAAAACTACTTCCAAACGGATTAAAATAGGACCTAAGATTGTTGATTGTACGTTCATTGAATATGCTACAAATAGTAAAGCATGTTGATTTATGGTTCATACGTCCGAACAGTCGGATAGTCACGGATAGGGTCTAAACGATCTTGGAAAGAACCAAAGGAGAATGTACTTAATTAAGAGAGTCAAAGGCGTAGTAAATGTCAATGGATAAACTAATTCCTCCAGGTTTTATTTTGTAATATTTCTTCTTAAAAATTAGTACATATAGTTAAAGAAGATATGTCTTTTTTGGACTCATATTTTTTAGAAAGAGGTTTTCAATAATAAAATAGATTCAATCTTGAGTAACCATACTTGAGAGTTTGTTGATCTTACTCCAAGAAATAAACTTTTGAGTTCAAAGTAAATCTACAAAAGGAAAAGAAATTTAATGAAACTATTGATAAATATAAATCAAGACTTGTTTTTAGACAATAACAAAGCCTTGATTACATCAATTCGGATGTTGATTATGTTAGTTATGAATTTTTCAAAATGAATGTGAAAATATTTTTGTTGGAGGAAGAAATTTCAATGAAACAACCCGAGGACTCTGTGGTGCCTGATAAAGAAAAGAAAGCATGTAAACTTGTTAAGTCACTTTGTGGACTAAAAACAAGCGTCCAAATAATGACATGTGAAGTTTGACCAAACTATGTTGGCAAATGAATTCAAGAACATGATAAATGTTTACATTTAAGATATCCAAATAACAAGGTAATTGTTTGTTTTTATGTTAATGACAGGTTGATTATCAAAAGAGACATTTCGGACATAAATGCTACTAAGCATATGCTAGAAAGTAACTTCGATAAAAAAGAAACTGAAGTTACTGATGTGACTGAAACGGTACTTGACAAGTTCAAGTATTTGGATTTCAATATTATCAACACTCCGATAAGAGTGAGTTTTGTACTTCAAAAGAATGAAGGCTAAAGTGACTCACAATTGAATTATGCTAGAGTATTGAGAAGTATGATATATTTCATGAAGCGTACACGATCATATATAACATGTGCTATTAGTAAACTGAGTCGGTTCAAAAGTAATCTCAATCAAACTCATTGGATAACAATGGAAAGAGTTTTGAGTATTTAAAAACATACTTAATCACACTATTGCTTTGCATTATAACTAGAATCCAACAGTGTTGGAAGAATATAGTGATGCAAAATGAATCAACATGTCAAATGAACTAAAATTCACGAGTGGATATATATTTACTCTTAGTGGAGAATTAGTCTCTTGGAAATCTTTCAAACAGAAATGTATCACTCGCTCTACTATGAAATCTGAGTTTATAACTCTAGATAAAACCGGTGAAGAAGTTGAATGACTCCAAATTTTCATGAAAGATTTTCAGCCAAACCTTTAGCTCCAATATGCATACACTGTGACAGTTAATTTTCAATAGGTTGGGCATGGAGCATGATTTATAACGGAAGGTCTCGTCATATATGACGTAGACATAGTATCGTTAGAGAACTACTATTAGTGGAATTATCATAATTTACTATGTAAAGTAAAAAAAATAATGTGTTGAATCCACTTATAAAAGCCTAGCTAGAGAGGGAATTGATAGATTATCAAAGGGTACTTAAGGGGATTAAATTTCTTAAGTATCCATAGTGGATTCGGTGGACTCGAATAGTTCTTTGTGTTTTTATTTTATCTATTATTCTTTTTTCTGGTCTGCTAATTTGAATACAGGAGTTAACAAATTCAATATTATGAAAATGAATTAAACTGAAAATATAAGAGAAGGTAAAAAATCAAAATAAAAAAATTTAACATAATAATCTTATATCAAATTTCAACATAGCATACATAAATATGATTTATTTTTTATTTTTTGTAAAAAAACATAAGTCTATAACCTTACTTAACAATAAATTCTATTTAATTTAATAATTAAAATACTAATAAAATTATGCTAATGAGAAAATAATCATGTCATAGAAAATAGATTATACGAAAAATTGCATATAATCAAATGAAGTAAGATTGAGAACGAGAAGAAAAGGAAATATAATAATGTAAAATAAAATTAAAATTCTAGAAATTTTTTGAATAACAAAAATAGAAATAGAACTTAAAATAATAGAAGTGAAAAAAAGTAAAATATAAAAAATTAAAAATAGAATTCAAAAAAAAAAGTAAGCAGCTAGTAATTACACCATGTAATTATCAGCAGGTTGTGAATTGAAGAGTGAAATTACTCACTGTCAATAACATCAGGTAACCAAGTAATTACCATGTCAAATCAAACAGGACAATGTTATTACACTAAATTCAATTACCAGGGTGTCCTTCCAATTAAGTCTTTAATGCCACATTAGCTTGGATATTTGTCAATATTATTAAAGCTCAATTATCTTGATTGCATATTCTGAAAGTTGTTTTGTGATACAATAAATTATGTGAATGTCTAACTGCAAGTTGACAGCAAACGCACATGTGATTATCTTATAGATGCATCGCTTTATCGTAACACATGATAGGTGAATGGAATCATATTCACCTTTTATATTTTTCAGAATATAGAAATTAAGTCTCAACATTAGTTGATCCAATCAACTTATCATGAAAACAAGCAACATAAAGAATTTTTAAATTATCTTATAGAATCTTTAATGTATGTCTATTACTCAGTATGCACATCGTTGAGATGACCAAATTATTTATGTCAACCAATAAAAATTTTAGTACTTGTAAACTCCAAGTTTATTATGTTATTTTCCTTTTGCGTTAGTAAATTTCTAATTTACTATTATATGAGTAAATTTCAATTTAATTACTGCAATAGTAATTTTTAGATTTATCTCTTCTCAATTACTCTACTCCGTTAAGAGGTGAGTTGTGATCACATCACTGAATGGACTACTCTAATTATCAGAAAATTGTGTTTGTAATCGTATTATTCGTGCCAATATTTTTGCAAACATCAAGTTGCAATATAACAATAGGCACACATGAGATCATCTAGAAGGAACATATATTAGGACCATTAAGTATTTAAACAATCCACTAGGTGGATGAATAGGTTCACAAATATATGTATACATACCTAGAATACAGGGGATTCAATCTCAACTTTCGTTTATGATGGTGTAACGACCCAAAGTACCCCCTAGAAGTTAGGCACTCTTGAGTCGATATACAACGTACTTGACCTCTCTGAGGTCTTATACAAGACCTTTGACATTATTCATTGTATACATGTATGAAAAGTAGTGCGGAATTAAAAATTTTCACACGAAATATCTTAAATTATCTTTCATATAAGACCAGAGAAAACACTAAGTCTCAACATATGTCAATCTTAGACTCAAGAATACTTGGAACACGACCCATACAATACGAATATAGAAATACTTAGTCTGTGACAATACTTCGAATATAAAAGACATCTACAGACGATTATGCCCTCGAGTCAAGTGAGGACATACTTCAACTTTTCTTGAATGATAACTAGATTACAAGCTTTCCTTCAAGATACTTCTCACCTTCCACCTACACCTTTAGATAGAACAAAATGTATGAATTTAGTACAAACACTTGTACTAAGAATGACTTAATGCATAAAATCATGAGAAATGGACATTTATGAGAAATATGCTCTTTTTCATTAAAACATCATATTAAAAGTATAAGGACCACATTTAAATATCAAACATCACAAATAGCATCGAGCATACATCAAAACATATAGACATGACATCCTCCTACCAAAGGTGATTCTAAGTATCGTTTAAGTGGGTTATGAAGCGACCACCCATACAATCCCTTTGTCACACCTAAGAGATCCTTTATACTACCTATAATACGATCATTCTCACTACACACAATAGTATAATATATTTAGCATTGTCTTCCCAAAGGTTATCAAAAGACTTACTTAAGTAATGCAAGAAGAGACCGCCCATAAACCCTCTCCAAGCTTTCCCTATCTAGAGTCATTCTTAGGATTTCCCTGTATAAGACATGAAGTGACCATTTCTAGGCCCCCTTCATACCTTAACTAAGCAACCCTTAAACTACTTTAGGTAAGTACTTACTCATTTACATACCTTCCAATTAAGTCATTATCTTCATTAGTTCATTAAAAGACATTCAACACATAAGGACATTCATGTAATGGTCTTGGAAAATACCTAGGGATTCACTTACTCACATCTATAAAGCCTAATCATGCAATCTCTAGATAGAATCCTTTACTAATGCCTAGACTTCATAGAACTTCTCCAATGCTAGTAGGTATCTCATATGATGAGAATAGGCAATAACCGACATAGATTATACTATCTATGCATGGAATTTGGAGTCATAAACCTACTCCGATGGAGGATGTTTAACTTGCTAATGGTAGAACTTGGACACATCCCATGTAGGCACGTGGTAAAGGAATATGAAGGGTTTCTTTGTACTCTAGCCTCATCCTTAAATAGAGCTACATCCCAAACCATACTCACTCGGTACTAGTCTTTGTTCTCATAGAGTAATTCACATAAAGGATCACATGAAGAGGTTGCATATCTAGTTCATAACCCAATAACATTTCACCTTACCAAAGAGGGTCCACTAAGGCTACCTACAATGGTCAAGAGGATAGCTCAATGACTTTCCTAAGGATGATTTCATTTTGTTCCATCCAATCAATCCTAAGTTCATCATTCACACAAGAAGGATACCATTACGACTTTCAACTTCAAGGATATCATAACCTTCCGACTAGGTTGAAGGTTCCACATAAAGGACCTTCTTAACAATGTTCAAGGTGACATGTCAATCAGACATACAAGACTAAGAAGCTCTAGAATACTAATTCAAGAACTCATATTCACATTATACATGTATAAAGTAAGGGACACAAGTCTACTAAGACAAGACACAACATACTTCACATATAACATATCATTCTAGAAGCACATAGGTGTAACCAATATCATCAGGTCACCATATTCACTACTATAATATGATCAATTTAAGTATCACAAGTATCATATAATCTATCAAGAAACATCATACGTTAACATCAAGTAATCCATATAACGACTACATTATAGTTTACTAGAGAAATCTCTCATCAACTAGAACAACTCATGCTTTAACTCCACATAAACACATATGTCATCTTTACATTCATAATATACATATAATCAAGTTATAACATGATAATTCATAATACTTAAAGTAATGGCGACGAGGCCACATCATTCACAATTCATAAAGTAATGCCGACAAGGCCATATTAATCACAAGTATAGCACATAAGCATCGCCACCATAAGTGGATCACACCTAGCATCATCACTATCTAAGCCTATACTATACATTTTAGAGAAATTTATGTCAACATACCATTTATCCAACCTCACAACTTCAATCCATAGTCAATTCATCAGACACAATATTTAAAGGCCCTTACCCATGTCCATTATCATCAATTCAACCCAATAATTACAATACATAATGAATCAAATATAATTCAACATAGATTTATGAAATTAGGACAACATACTAACAATTCTAGCATGATTCTTTCATAATTTAGTAGCCCTAGTCAATCTACACAAGAATTAAATAGCATTAAGGCATAATCAATTCACCCATAAAGTAGTCAAATCTTGAAGTGCATGGGTTCATAGAATTTTTAGGTTCAAATGATAAAACTAGAATCAATTCAATCATAATACAGTGCTTCAAAACCTTCAATCCAAGAACCAATTGCTAGATCACAAAGTTGGAAAATTAATGTTTTTTATCATCTTGAAAATCATTGGAATTGACTGCTTTAAGAAAAAGATTTCAAGGATGAAGAACCATACCTTAATTGTAATTAAAAGCCCACAAAATTGATGGATAAAACTTGAAAAAAAATTATATCTTCTTCCTTGGAGCTTCAAAGCTTCAACAATAGAGGTTCTAGAAAGAAAAATGGAAATAATTTATTTTGAGTTGAGGGTTTAGCTTTGATTGGTCTGGTTAGGGGTTTAAACAGGTCCATAACCATTTATAATTCACCCTTAAATCATCCAAAAGACCCCTGCACTTATTGGACAAATTAACCAACTCAAATTTGACTTTAAAATGACGCAACAAAATTTGGGACTTTACTGCGCGTCGCGGAGGCAGTTCCAAATCTTATTTTTCAAAGAAACTTGGACATAATAGTTTGTGACAGCCCCGCATCGCAGGGCAAGACTCTGCCCCTCTGCATGACAACTCCGCGATGTATAGACACTGCCTAAAAAAGGCTAGCGCGGTAGCTTGACAGTCCAAGTTTGGGTCCTCCTTGGGGACCCTTTTGATGGTCCCTGGGGAGTTGTTCTCAGAAATTTTGACCCTTGACATGTCAGGATATGCATAGGAACCATCAAAACTCAACTTTATCTTCAAACCATCCTCCAAAACTCCAGTACAAATACTACGACACCCTAGTTTAACTTCGACTAGTTTCCGGACGTCTTAGACATTTGACCTCCAAACACTTCCAAATTTACGTACTACCTATAAACACTATTATTAAGCAATTTATTACTTTATAACATCATGACACAAGTTTTAGGTTCTATTTTCACCTAGCTCATTTTTAGAGTCATTACAGATGGTCTTACAATTAACTTTTCTTGCTAACAAGCAGTACAAGAAAATTCACCGTTTTAAAAAAAATTAGGTTCTTCAATGGATGTCCATTTTAATTTTCAATAATTCATCTAAACATTAAAGACTAATGATTTCTCAGAAAATCATGTAGAATTAAGAAAGTATTGTAATTAGTAAACTTCTTATTTACTATTAATGTGTCTCAATTGCACTAATTCTTGTCCAACGAGCCTAAAGATAAAGTATGAATTTTTTCTACGATACATGTGTTTTTAGAGATATTCTTGGTGATACCACATCATTGATCAAACGTCGCAATTTTTTCCACGCCTAGCATGGTGGCTTACATCTCATTCCCTTTAGAGAATGAATCTATAGCATTTATCAAAAGTTCTCATTCTTCATTAATGTAACACAAACATGTGAGCATATCAAATTATGATAGCTTTAGTTCTCATTTCATATTTATGTGAATTATTCAATCACTTGTCTTCCTTCAGACATATTATGCACTACTACCACATTCACTTTAAATAATGGAGCAAATTTAGTAAATTTCATGACTTATCATAAAAATAGATTAGTTTTTCTTTAGTCATTATAATATCATCAATATGGTGCATTATGACCCAAATTCAGTGTCTTATTTATATAAAAGTGTCTTAAGCCATAAATCTATGAAACTTGAATTCAATATATTCTAATCATGGTGCACCAGGACTTTAACCCAATGTCTTACCCTCTTGGTGTGATTGAACATAAATTCATTATCTTATTCTTTTGGTGCGATAAAACTTAAATCCATCGTCTTACCCACAATGAGACTCAACCTCAAGCCTTTAAAATGATTATAATTTATTACTTTTGATGATCATTAATATTATTGATTTAATATAATCAACATTAGTAGTTAATACATATAGCTTAATAGATCACATACCTCATACAAACGTTGAAAACATACCTTTCATTAAATTGTACTCATTTAATTATTAAAATAGACCAATAAATTCTCTTCTCAATCGATTAAAATGAAAAGTATAAAAAGTCGACATGTCTCTTCAAATACTTACTCCAGATCTTTCACATAAATAGTTATAACTTATAACTAACAAAGTAAAGATAAATCATACCACTACTGATATGAGAACCTTATTGCATAACTTATGCAACATCTCTTTTGAACTTTCTCATCTTCTGTCATAATTCTTTATGAATAGAACAATTGTGTGGATAACATGTTATTAATCTATATAAATTAAGAATAAAAATAAAGTAGGGAGAAGAGAAAAAAATTACTTATTTATCTTGAGAGATATTGAGAGATTAACATATGTTATTTACAACGAAGGAAAATTTCCTTTATTTGTAAGAAAAGTTTGGTCTCCAAGTAGGATTCATAAGCATATCCTAAAAGAAATTCATATAATAGACATTCACCATCATAAAAATACATTTACAACAAATTTATTTTTATTATTATTACTAACAACATTTGTATTTGGTAGTTATCTTTTATTTTAGAAAAAAATAATTTATTTTTGGTAGCTATATTTTATTTTATAAAAAGAGTAATGTTATTTAATTTAATTATGTAAGTGGTAAAAGTTTGATTTGGTCCAAAATTTCAAAATCAAACATGGGAAATTATATTATTAAAAAAATCAAAATTGAACTAAAAAGTGGTGTTTGTAATGAATTCATTGTGTTAAATGTATGATCCATTAGAATTATCCAACAATTAATTGGATTCATGTATTAGTGTTTCAAGGTGATAAGATTCCAAGATGATATGAACCTCGATGATAACTATGTATAATTACAAGATGACCTTTGACTATGATATCTCAATACTATAAATAGAGATATCATTCACCATTGTATGATACATTTGAATAAGAAGAAAAGTCTTCTTTATTCCATCTTACTTCTATTGTCTTCTTCTCTTCATGATTATATTCTTATGAGCTTAATTTTATAACACGTTATCAGTACGAGTCTCTAGCCAATTGAGAGTGAGTTTTAGTTTTTCTTACACTCATGTTTTGGTTGATCGCGTTATGAGAATCAAGGTATTATTTGCATAAAATCATGTAATATCTTTTATATAATATTTGTATGATTTAGAATAAAATAGTATTTAGTCACTAACAATTACTAGGAACTAAAGGCATATACTATTATTGGTTGAATATGACAATGCTATACAAAATTTCTTATATGGAAAAAGGTATAAATTTAATAGCGTGAGTTTGAATATATTTTGATTATTTTGAAAAACTCAAAGGCTAAGTCATGTTGTACTTCGGTTTGTTATATCGTTAGTTAAGGATAAGATGGTGGATTTAAGTTTCATCATACCAAGAGGGTAAGACATCAATTTGAGTTTTGATACACCGCGATAATAATGTATTGGGTTCAAGTCTCATAGAATTATGGCCTAATATGTCTTGTATGGATAAGACGTTCAGTTTGAGTCTCAATGCACCATAGTGGTGATAAAATGATGATTAAGGCAAAAATAATAAATTTTTGATGAAAAGTCTTGAAATTCATCATATTAAATTTGCTCCATTCTCTGAAAAGAATGTGGTAGCAACGTGTGATAACTTTGAAATCCGTCTGTTGACTTACTCCATTCAATCATATGAATGTGGTAGCGGTAAATAATTAGTCTCAAAGATGACAAATAATTAATGATATGAAAAAGGGCATGAAATGACGAAATTATAATGGTCATCATTGTGGTAATGATAAAAGGAAGAACACTATGGGTTCTCCAAATAGTCCTTCAACATGTGAAGACAATTTTATTATTAAAATGATATGAAAGGTCATTGACTTGTGAATGTTGTCGAACCAATATTTGACAAGTTTATAAATTCTCCATCGAAAGACAAAAAGATAAAGTGATGGTACACTTGATCTTTCAAAGTGATGTTGAGTTGCGTCATGGAAATATGATGAATTTTAAAGTCATGATAATGTTCTTATAATGCAAATTTATGAAGTACATATAAATGACTAGTCCATTCCATGAAGAGAATGTGACTTGTGATGAGTATCATGAATGATCGACCACTCTATAAGAGAATGGGTCAAGATGTGATAAAATCATTATGGGTTGAATATATGCCACAACTCACCTCTATGGAAAGTTTGAGAAAAAATTATATATGTCACATCTCATCTCTACGAAAGGTTTGAGAGAAATAAATAAATTATATTTGACATGAACGGTCAATGGTCATGTGCGTTTATACATCATGAATATTATGGTATGTTTATTGTGAACTACCGAAAAGGCAAAAGAAAAAAGTAATTCTTGCCTATAAAGGTTGTAGCCATGATAAAATATATTGTATGCCAATACAAATTTGTCATTGGTTTTGAACCTACGATACAACAAAAGTAAAGCAACAAACATGTCTTGCTCGTAATATTTTGACCATGTCAGTAACGATATAATTTCTCCTTGAAGGAGATGCTCACTATAGGGATGGTGTCATTCAATATGTGATAGTGCACAAAATAAATAGCAAGCTATAATGAGTTGTGTTATTATCAGAAGAATAATAATGGGGTTGTAGTAAGTCTCAAAAGAATATTTTTAAGTTTCGATGAATTGAAAATAAATGTTGAGACTATAAATCACTACAATTGAAGGGGGTTATATATATTTATGCAAAAGGTTACCCATTGTTTCCTTTTGTTTGTTTCGCACAAACGTGGGCATGCTGATGAAATCACATGCGAAAGTAAATTATAAGTATACTGAAATAGAGATTAGATGGCATGACAGGTTGACCATTCTGATTTTAAATGTGATGCAAATTTAATTGAGAATTCATGAAGTTTATATGATGAATAAATAAAGATTCTTCAAGAAATCTCTTGTGTTGCTTGTTCTCTTCATAATATGATCATTGTACCAGCTAAGGTTGGGATTGTAACTCTCTGAAGTTTTTGGAACATATAAAAAGGTGAACATGGGTCCATTCACCTACCATCATTTGAAACTATATGACAGATGCATCTATGCGATGATCACATGTGCTTTATTGTCAACTTCCAAATTGTTGTTTGTAAGATTGTTTGTTCGAATTATTAAATTAAGAGCACAGTTTCAAACTATGAAATTATATTGATATTGCTGGTTAATTTAGCAGAAATTGTATGCGTTCAATCATAGCTAAATCATAGTTATGAGAACAGAACTCCCATATAATATTTGGTATATGATAATCTTATTTGACATGTAATAACACATGTATGCATCAAGCGAACAAGGCTTTCCCATTAAAATTGATTCAGGGTCAGGAACAAAATAATTTTCATAAAATATTTGAATGTGAGGTTATGATTTTAATTGTTCCACCACGCACAAAGATGAACTCCCAAATAATGTTGGGATGAATGTTAGATTTTCTAACATTATGGGGAGAGATAATTTTGGCAGCCGAAAATTATCTGTGAGGTTTATTATGAATTATCTAGATCTTCGTTAAAAGAAAATGTGAACTTGAAGTTCAAGTTATAATTCATTTGCATAATGTTTCAAATCTATCGCAAGATGAATTTACTGACCATATGATATAATTCAGCTCCAAATGCTCCAATCTGAAGTCCTTGAAAGATTGAGTCTATAATACGTTGAAAGCGTAATAGACCAATCGGTTCTGAATATAAAATTCCTTGAAGAAGGAGAGGAAAAATTATCAATATGTTCATGATAATGAGACAAGTGCTATAAAAGAGCACATTGGCATAACACTTCATAAAACCTTGAAAAAGGTTCAAATACCTGAAAAATGGAGAAATCTCGAAAAGTTATGTCTTGTTGAAATTAATACAAACTAACCGTCGACGGTGTATTTTATATGACGTAGCACTAAATGATATAAATTGTAACGAGCATCTTGAATTCAAATCATTCATATAGTATGGACAGATAAATGGTTGGCAAAGTAAATGCATAATTGAAGTATATTGTTTCACATAGAAAAGTGATGTTTTGGATTGATAGTCCACATATCAAGGTATAATGTCAGTGGGGTACAATAAATTATTATGCGATGTTATAATCGTAATATATCAAGTACAACTTGTGCCTTGGGGCATAAGGGTTTGTCGTAAAATTCCTGACATTATTTGAGATGTTTTCTCCTATGGTGGATGCAATGAGATTTGTTTTGATCTAGCAACATATGAAAAACTTGAATGCATATAATGAATAATTATCATGTCTAGCTAGATAATGAAGGTTATATCAAAATCCTTGAAACAATCGAGGTGTTTGAAGCATATAAAAGTATGAAAGAATCTATTTCAGTAAAGTTTCAAGAATCCTTATATGGATTGAAATAGTCAAGGAAGAAAAGGGTACAAAAGAATGACCCTAATTGTCCTTATATTTTTATGAAAAGGTCTTGGTAAGATAGAATTTTGTCTTGACATACAGATTGATGATTTGACAAATGAAATATTTGTCTATCAGTGCACATACACAGAAAAGTGGTGATGCAATTTTATATGGATAAATCACATTCATTGAGTACCCCAATGATTATGAGATCGCTTGAAATAAATAGTGATTCATTTTGATATTAAGAGAAGGATGAAGAGCTTCTTGATGATGAAACTCCATATCTTAGTGCAATCAGAGTACTAATGACCTTTATAACAATACTCGACTAAATATATGTTTTGTAGTAAATTTTTTGACAAGATACGGTTCCTCCCCAACAAAAAGACATTGAAATGGTGTTATGTATATACTTGAATATCTTTGAAGGACCATAGACATGGGTTCATTCTATTCCGAAGAATTCAAGTCATAGTTGATTGGTTACGCAGATGCAAAATATTTATTTGATCCGCATAAAGCACGATCTCAAACACGCTAAAAGCATATGTAGGCACAATAATATTCTGGCGATCAATAAAGCAAATATTGCTATGCAGAAATAAAAGTCCTCCATGAAGAAAGTCGAGAGTGAGTTCAGGAAATGTGTGGTTTTCCTTTAAAAAAGAATATATAAACCACAATGTATGAAGATTGGAGACATCATCACAAGAAATTAAGTGATGTTTTAATCAGGGGGGTATAATACGTGTTGCACTCTTTTTTCCTTGATTGAGGTTTTGTCCCACTGGGATTTCCTGGCGAAGTTTTTAATGAGGCAACAAATAATTTATATCAAAAGATATGTGTACTCTTTTTCCTTCATTAGAATTTTTTCCCACAGGGTTTTTCCTAGTAAGGTTTAAACAAGACACATTATCTATAAAAATCCAAGGGGGAGCATATAAAAGTATGAAAGAATCTATTTCAGTAAAGTTTCAAGAATCCTTATATGGATTGAAATAGTCAAGGAAGAAAAGGGTACAAAAGAATGACCCTAATTGTCCTTGTATTTTTATGAAAAGGTCTTGGTAAGATAGAATTTTGTCTTGACATACAGATTGATAATTTGACAAATGAAATATTTGTCTATCAGTGCACATACACTGAAAAGTGGTGATGCAATTTTATATGGATAAATCACATTCATTGAGTACCCTAATGATTATGAGATCGCTTGAAATAAATAATGATTCATTTTGATCTTAAGAGAAGGATGAAGAGCTTCTTGATGATGAAACTCCATATCTTAGTGCAATCAGAGTACTAATGACCTTTATAACAATACTCGACTAGATATATGTTTTGTAGTAAATTTACTGACAAGTTTCGGTTCCTCCCCAACAAAAATACATTGAAATGGTGTTATGTATATACTTGAATATCTTTGAAGGACCATAGACATGGGTTCATTCTATTCCGAAGAATTCAAGTCATAGTTGATTGGTTACGCAGATGCAAAATATTTATTTGATCCGCATAAAGCACGATCTCAAACACGCTAAACGCATATGGAGGCACAATAATATTCTGGCGATCAATAATGCAAATATTTCTATGCAAAAATAAAAGTCCTCCATGAAGAAAGTCGAGAGTGCGTTCAGGAAATGTGTGGTTTTCCTTTAAAAAAAGAATATATAAACCACAATGTATGAAGATTGGAGACATCATCACAAGAAATTAAGTGATGTTTTAATTAGGGGGGGTATAATACGTGTTGCACTCTTTTTTCCTTGATTGAGGTTTTGTCCCACTGGGATTTCCTGGCGATGTTTTTAATGAGGCAACAAATAATTTGTATCAAAAGATATGTGTACTCTTTTTCCTTCATTAGAATTTTTTCCCACAGGGTTTTTCCTAGTAAGGTTTAAACAAGACACATTATCTATAAACATCCAAGGGGGAGCATATAAAAGTATGAAAGAATCTATTTCAGTAAAGTTTCAAGAATCCTTATATGGATTGAAATAGTCAAGGAAGAAAAGGGTACAAAAGAATGACCCTAATTGTCCTTGTATTTTTATGAAAAGGTCTTGGTAAGATAGAATTTTGTCTTGACATACAGATTGATAATTTGTCAAATGAAATATTTGTCTATTAGTGCACATACACAGAAAAGTGGTGATGTAATTTTATATGGATAAATCACATTCATTGAGTACCCCAATGATTATGAGATCGCTTGAAATAAATAATGATTCATTTTGATCTTAAGAGAAGGATGAAGAGCTTCTTGATGATGAAACTACATATCTTAGTGCAATCATAGTACAAATGACCTTTATAACAATACTCGACTAGATATATGTTTTGTAGTAAATTTACTGACAAGTTTCGGTTCCTCCCCAACAAAAATACATTGAAATGGTGTTATGTATATACTTGAATATCTTTGAAGGACCATAGACATGGGTTCATTCTATTCCGAAGAACTCAACTCATAGTTGATTGGTTACGCAGATGCAAAATATTTATTTGATCCGTATAAAGCACGATCTCAAACACGCTAAACGCATATGGAGGCACAATAATATTCTGGCGATCAATAATGCAAATATTGCTATGCAGAAATAAAAGTCCTCCATGAAGAAAGTCGAGAGTGCGTTCAGGAAATGTGTGGTTTTCCTTTAAAAAAAGAATATATAAACCACAATGTATGAAGATTGGAGACATCATCACAAGAAATTAAGTGATGTTTTAATCAGGAGGGGTATAATACGTGTTGCACTCTTTTTTCCTTGATTGAAGTTTTGTCCCACTGGGATTTCCTAGCGATGTTTTTAATTAGGCAACAAATAATTTGTATCAAAATATATGTGTACTCTTTTTCCTTCATTAGAATTTTTTCCCACAGGGTTTTTCCTAGTAAGGTTTAAACAAGACACATTATCAATAAACATCCAAGGGGGAGCATATAAAAGTATGAAAGAATCTATTTCAGTAAAGTTTCAAGAATCCTTATATGGATTGAAATAGTCAAGGAAGAAAAGGGTACAAAAGAATGACCCTAATT
The DNA here is from genome assembly GCA_027789145.1 of Solanum arcanum. Classification (NCBI taxonomy): domain Eukaryota; kingdom Viridiplantae; phylum Streptophyta; class Magnoliopsida; order Solanales; family Solanaceae; genus Solanum; species Solanum arcanum. The sequence continues at coordinate 23,673,894 of CM050942.1, read as the reverse complement.
GTCCTTGTATTTTTATGAAAAGGTCTTGGTAAGATAGAATTTTGTCTTGACATACAGATTGATAATTTGACAAATGAAATATTTTTCTATCAGTGCACATACACTGAAAAGTGGTGATGCAATTTTATATGGATAAATCACATTCATTGAGTACCCCAATGATTATGAGATCGCTTGAAATAAATAATGATTCATTTTGATCTTAAGAGAAGGATGAAGAGCTTCTTGATGATGAAACTCCATATCTTAGTGCAATCAGAGTACTAATGACCTTTATAACAATACTCGACTAGATATATGTTTTGTAGTAAATTTACTGACAAGATTCGGTTCCTCCCCAACAAAAAGACATTGAAATGGTGTTATGTATATACTTGAATATCTTTGAAGGACCATAGACATGGGTTCATTCTATTCCGAAGAATTCAAGTCATAGTTTATTGGTTACGCAGATGCAAAATATTTATTTGATCCGCATAAAGCACGATCTCAAACACGCTAAACGCATATGGAGGCACAATAATATTCTGGCGATCAATAAAGCAAATATTGCTATGCAGAAATAAAGGTCCTCCATGAAGAAAGTCGAGAGTGCATTCAGGAAATGTGTGGTTTTCCTTTAAAAAAAGAATATATAAACCACAATGTATGAAGATTGGAGACATCATCACAAGAAATTAAGTGATGTTTTAATCGGGGGGGTATAGTACGTGTTGCAATCTTTTTTCCTTGATTGAGGTTTTGTCCCACTGTGATTTCCTGGCGAAGTTTTTAAGGAGGGAACAAATAATTTGTATCAAAAGATATGTGTACTCTTTTTCCTTCATTAGAATTTTTTCCCACAGGATTTTTCCTAGTAAGGTTTAAACAAGACACATTATCTATAAATATCCAAGGGGGAGTGTTATAAATCCATTGTGTTATGTGGATGATCCATTAGAGTTATCAAACAATTAATTGGATTCATGTATTAGTGTTTCCAAGGTGATATCAACCTTGATGATAACTATGTATAAATCGAAGGTGACCTTTGACTATGATATCTCAATACTATATATAGAGATATTATTCACCATTGTATGATACACTTGAATAAGAAGAAAAGTCTTCTTTCTTCCATCTTACTTCTATTGTATTCTTCTCTTTATGATTATATTCTTATGAGCATAATTTTATAACAGTGTTTCATTTTTTTTCCTTTTCTTTTTGTAATTTTTATTTGTTTTATGAGTCTATTAATATTATTTGCAGCTTTTTTAATATTATATTTTTATTTTTATTTTAGATTTGAATTAATTTAGTTAATTTAATAATAAATTAAGAATATTTTTATTATGATTATTATTATTATATATATATATATATATATATATATATATATATATATATATATATATATATATATATATATATATATATATATATATATATAGAGAGAGAGAGAGAGAGAGAGAGAGAGATAGATAGATAGATAGATAGATCGATAGATAGATAGATAGATAGATTACTTATCTGTAATTTTGGTTACATTGAAAAACAATCTTTCATCTCCATTTTATTCATTTTAGGATTTGGAGTTGGGTGAAATTTTCATATTGCTTACTTTTTAGTCTTATTAATCGGGTGAATATGCATAATTCTTTCATTAATTTAGTAGTGTCAGTATTATCCAGCATTGGATGCGTGTCTCTTCATCTTTTTCTCAATGAATTGTTTAAGCACCCTTACAATTAAAGTATCCAGAACTGTACTAGTCATATTTTTAATTTTTTAATCATTAAATTAAATGATGCTATTTCTGATAAACAATCTCTTCATATTAATCATTCAACCAAAATTAATAGATAACTTCAATGACTTGTATTTGAAGTTCTCTTATGTATCTTCCTTGCTTAGCTTCTATTGTAACAAGTGCAAAAGCACAATGCATTTTTTTTAGGCATCCGGTATCCGAATCTCACTGGTATGACTAAGGACAATGAATTTGATAATATGTGAGTGTTAAGTGGTAAGAGCATCAAGATGATTTGTGGATGCATTCAAAGCCAGGAAGATTTGTGACATCTCCATTTTTGGTACCTAATCGGATATTGTATCAAGTGCCCCTTCATCTTCTTGTACTCATTTCCCGAAAATGCATTCCAATTGTATCTACGTTGGGAAAACATGGATTAACATAAAAATATATATGGACAAATCATAGAAATAAAATGGGAAAATAATGAGACCAAGAATTTTACGTGAAAACTCTATTAAATAAGGGAAAATCAAGGGGCCAAGAGGAGCAACTGATATCACTATTGTAAGAAATTTTACATTATGTAGTCGCAAATACAATACTCAAAATGACTACCATACACAGGAATTACAGTCTTTTGATTTTCACCTTACTAAAATATCGCTCATTATATTTTTCTTCATAGACTATCTTTCTTATAGTCTATGAAATACCTCACTTTGTTCTAGAAATATAATTTTTCTCTTTAACTTGGTGTATTCTAAGATGAGCTCCTTTTATAAAAGAAATTTACAACTAATGATGTCACCAATGACATCACGAAAATACTAAAGTTTTAAACTTTCCAATTATATAGTTATCTTGATAAGATTTAGCTGGTATGTAGTTGTACCAAAGTGAGACTTAAATAAAATGGGGTTGAAACCCCACAAATCTCCCTCTCCAGTCCCATGCACCAAAAGGAGGTATCTACATCTTCTTTAGAGAGAACTCATACGACTCACAAGTTCTTCACATAACTCAAACTTGTCTTTAAGCATTGTGTTGGTCAACATATTTGCAAGATTTTCACTTGTGTGGATATTTTTGGCGTGAAGTGATTCACTCTCCACTTTCTCATGAATCCAATGATATCAGGCGTCGATGTATTTTGTCCTTACATGGTACATGGAATTCTTGTTCAAGTCTATTGCACTCTTCCTGTCACAATTGACATTACACTCCACTTCATGCAGATCAAGCTCTTGAACAAATTGTTTTATCCATATCATCTCCTTGTCGGCTTTAGTAGCCATAATATACTAAGCTTCTGCAACTTCGACTGCTAAGATATAGCTCTTCTGTTAAAGTAAAAAAAACAGTAGTGGATTTCTTGTCATCAAGGTCACCTGTCATATCGGCATATGTATATCTCTTCAAGATTGGATCTGATGCTCCAAAACACAAACATTCATCTGAGTTTCCTCTAAGATACCTCACTATCTACTTCACACCTTCCCAATGTTCTTTTCTCGGATTGTTGAGAAACTTGTTGGCAACACAAACTGTGTAAGAAATATCAGGTGTAGTGCATACTATTGCATACATTAGATTTCTAACGACAGAGGAATATGAAATGTTGGTCATGCTCTCTTCTTCCTTCCGAACTATAGGACACATCTTCTTGCTCAACTTTATATGACCAGCAAAGAGTTGTACTAATAGGCTTATCATTCTTCATATTAAAGCGCTATAGTACACGTTCAATGTACTTCTTCTATGACAAAAAAAATATTTATTTCATCTCAAAGACAAGTAATTCTCATGCCCAAAATTTGTTTGGTATGACCCCAGTTTTTCATAGAAAAAGACTTACCCAACTCTTTCTTCAACTCGTCAATCTTGGAAGTATTCCTTCCTACAATTAATATATCATCCACATACAACCAAAGAATGATAAAATCATCGTGAAGTTTGTTTTGTACATATACACAAAGATATAATGAAGTCTTCTTGTAGTCTTGATACCCTATAACAGATTCAAACTTATTGTACCATTGTCTAGGAGCTTGCTTTAGGCCATAAAGAATTTTTCTTAGTTGCACACAAATTTTTTTACCATTTGCTTTGAATCCCTCTAGTTGTTTCATATAAATCTCTTTTTCTAGGTCACCATGGAGGAAAGTCGTCTTCACATACATCTGCTCAATCTCTAAGACTAGCAGCCAAACCTAGAATTGTATGGATCGAGGACATTTTCACAATAGTAAAAAATATTTTTTCAAAGTCAATACACGTTCTTTGACAAAAAATCTCAACAACCAATCTAGTTTTGTATTTAGGCTTCAAGTTGTGTTCTTCAACTTTAACATTGAAGACCCACTTGTTGTTCAAAACTTTATGCCCTTGGGTAATTTTACCAACTCATAAGTGTGATTCTCATGCAAAGACTTCATCTCATCTTGCATGGCTTGAATAAATTGATTCTTGTTCTCATCTTTCATGGCCTCCTCGAAACTTCAAGTTCTCCCCCGTCAGTGAGTAACACATACTCATTGGATGAATAACAAGAGAGAGGAATCCACTGTCTTGTGGACCTTCTAAGTGAAATATTTGATTCATCCACAACATGTTGATTCGACACATGATTATAGGTCTCATAATGATTTTTAAGCCCAACAACATCATGCACACTTGTCTGAGGAACTTCATTTAGATGAACTATGTCATCAAATTTTGAAGATTCTAGCTTCTCCGCTCTATCAATGTCTTCAAATATCTGATTTTCTATGAAAATAATATCAGGGCTTCTCACAAGTTTCTTCTCAATTGGATCATATAGGAAGTAACCAAATTCATCAAGGTCATATCCAATGAAGATGCACTACCTTGTCATAACACTTTACTTTGACCCTCATCTTTCGACACATGTACAAAAGTTTTGCAATCAAATAATCTCAAATGGTAAATAGGAAACATGCTTTCCATACCAAACTCTATTTGGAACATCACTTTGCAAAGCAATAGTATGAGATATATTAATAACATGTTAAATGGTCCATAAAGCCTCACCCCAAAATGAGTTCGGCAACTTTGCTTGAAAAAGAAAACATCTAACTCTTTCCATCAAGGTCGAGTTCATCCTCTCACCCAAACATTTAATTTTAATACTTCTGAGGAGTCTTAGAAGGAGTCTTTTGGTGTCTAATACCTTGATTCTTAAAGTGTTCTTCAAGTGGTCCACAATATTCACCACCATTATCACTACGAATACATTTAAGTTTCTGTCCAGTTTCTCTTTCAACTGAAGCCTGAAACTTCGTAAAGACACCTAACAATTGGTCTTTCAGATCAAGATATAGACCCAAATTTTTGTCGAGAAATCGTCAATAAAAGTAACAAAATTAGATTACACCACACAATGTCTTTGTCTTTATTTGACCGCATAAATAAGAGTGCACCAATTCAAACAACTGTCTTTCTTGAAGAAGGGTTAGACTTAAATGAATCTCTATTTTGTTAACCAAACAAGAGTGCTCACACTTTTCTAATTTAGCACTTTAAAAATGTGACAATAATTTCTTCTTGGCTAGAACATTAAGTCTTTCTTACTGATATGGCTAAGCCTATTGTGCCATAATGTTTAAGAGTTATCACTCTCAATTGTATTCACCATACAAATACAAATATATGTGATATTCCAGCATATACTACGATGTTTATTACCACGGGCTACAACAAAGGAACCCTTCCATTTTCCATTTTCCATCATTGATGGTATTAAAATATCTTTCTCGTCCAAAACACACAAAAAAATATCAGGTGCAGACGAACATCAGGAGCGTGTTTCAGATTGTTCAAAACTAGTTTAGTTCCAACACTAGTTTCTAAACAAATTGTAAAAATATCAACCACCCTAGAAATAATCTCATCATTCATACTCAAGGTTCAAAATCACTAGAAGTATAGTAAGAGAAAATATCCTTCCATGATGTCACATGAGATTCGACAGCAGTGTCCATAACCTAGCTTTACTCATCACAAGCAATATTTATCATATCCGCATCAAGGACGATAACAAGATCTTCGTAGATGAAAGTGACTAGGCAATTTTCAGTGACACCTTCTTTAGTTTCGTCTTTTTTTTTGTTCTACCTCTTTAACTTCCTGCAGAATTTCTTTGTGTGCTCTTTCATGCCATAATGAAAACACTCAATATCGTTAAGTCTGCCTTTGGATTCTCTCCTATTTTTTTCTCTATTATGAGAACCTTAAGTTTTATTTCTCCCCTTAGGGCCATTCACTAGGATATCAGAGAAGAAAACCTAGAGATTTTCTTCTTTATCTCTTCGTTCAAGATACTACTCTTGGCGGAAACCATAGAGATCACGCTATCTGGAGAAAAATTTGACAATGAAGTTTTAATGTTTCTAAAATTTGACAAGAAGGCTAATGAGCTCCTTTTATAGAAGAAATTTACAGTTATTGTTGTCATTAGTGACATCATGAAAATACTAAATTTCAAACGTTACAACTACATAGTTATCTTGGTAAGATTTCGTTGGTATGTAGTTGTACCAAAGTGAGACTTTAATAAAATGGGGATGGAACCCCACAATCTATCCATCTCATTTATGCATCTGACATATTTCACAGAGGCTCCATGAATCAGATCTCCACCAATCGATGATGTTCAGACCATAGAGACATCGGATAACCCTACACCTGGAATATGTTTCTATTTACTTTGAAATTATATTTCTAATATATCACTTGTAGGTATTGCTAGTGTAATGATAAGAACATTTATGTGATATGAAGGGTTAGTTTTTGTAAAAGAAAAAAAAGACAGAATCTGATAGGTGAAAAGCTTAATATTGTCACACGTAGCACACAAATTGTACATAATGTATTTAGCTCGATTCTTGTGGGATTATACAAGGAATATTTTTGTATTAAGTTGATTGTTTGGAATCATGGAGATGATGGATATTATATGCATATGTGTGTGTATTTTCATGAGAAGACTGTGTTTTTAAACTAATACTTGTCTGCATGAACTATTTACTAACACTGCTAGAACTATTTTCAACTGGAATAACATTAAAGTTATTCGATCAAATACCTAAAAGTTTTATGCACAAGATATTTTTAGTTTAAGAACTTTAAAATAGCTTATTAAGAAGTCCGTATAACTTGGCAATCAAGAAAATGCATGTGTTTTCCACAGTGGATGCGTTTGTAGAGATAATTGATCAAGTGGTTGGTGAACATGATAAAGTTCATTGCAAATGAGTCCACAATGGGGATTTGATGTTCAACAACATACCCACACAACAGTGCCCAACCTTATCAATTGCACTAGCAAAATTGAAGGAAAATCTCGTCAAGTAATTTTGCATACTACAGATTTCTAGCATCATGGTCATGTCAATAAAAAAGAGTGGATTATCAATTATTAACGAAATGATTAAAGATATCAAACATTCTATAGTTGTCGTGTGCGAGAAGCAGGTGAGAAATGGATTTATAAGAAGATCAATTTATATAAAATTTTCGTATAGGGAGAACTACCTCTTTGAATCCTACTAATTGGGATTGAAAAACAGGTCCAGGACAAGATGGTGAGGGTAATGTTGATTATATTTCAAATTTTTTCAGGTCAGGAAAAGAAAAAGTCATGGCCTCAGATGGATTCCATAGAATATAGACTGTCCATGAATGATGAGAAATATGTGGTTGAATAACGATAAATATCTAAAACAATTAGAGATAAACAAATTGTGATCTATTTATTCAATCATAAAAGTGTAGGATTTAAATATATTCATACCAATATTAGAGTCCTAATTATCTACTAATATCAAGCTAATTAACATTAGCCATAATAGGAGATCCTTAATTTGGGGGAGATCCCTGATTTAGTGTCGATAAATAAGATATAATCAACACCCTCCCTCAAACTAATGTTGTGTATCACAAAACATGAATTTGGACAGCAAATTGTCTACTTCTTGACATAGCCTTTGTAAATAAGTCTGCCAGTTGATCTTTAGAGGATATATACTTCAGGCTAATACTCCGATCTTCAACCAGTTCTCTAATGTAGTGACAATCTACATCTATGTGCTTGGTGTTTTCATGATGAAGAGGGTTTGATGTGATTCTTAAGGCACTAGTGTTGTCCCCTTACAATGTGGTTGATCCTTTCATTTCGATGCCAAGTTCTGATAGCAACCTTTGCAGCCAAATGATTTTAGAGCATGCAGCAGACATACTTCTATATTCTGCCTCTGTGGATGAATTCGATATTCGAGATTTTTTCTTGCACTTCCAAGAAATAATGCACAAGCCAAGCATCATGCACCATCCTGTAGTGGATCGTATTGAATCAGGGCATCCTGCCCAATCTGCGTCAGCGTATCCCACCATTTCCAACGATGAACATGATGGAAATAAGAGACTCCGATTCATAGTACATTTTATGTATCTAATAACCCTGAGCAAAGTAGTGTAGTGCATCTTGTAAGGCTTGGTAACAAATTGGCTTAACACCTGTACTGCATAAGAGATGTCAGGACAACTCATAGTAAGATATATAAGTGATCCAACTAGACTTCTATACAATGTCTGATCTCCGAAAATCTTTCCCTCCTCTTTTTTGTATTTCGTATTCGCTTTCATTGGAGTATGAACCTTTTTATGATCAATAAGATTGGCTAACTGAACTAGATATTTTTCATACTTTTGTTGACTCAATCGTATGCCTTCTTTTCCATAACTTACCTCCACCCAAAAATATGTTATCTTTCCAAGTCCTTCATTTTGAACGAAGAGAGTAATAGATCTTTCAAATGAGAGATTCCAACTTCGTCGTTTCCTGTGATAATCATGTCATCCACATAAAGAAGGATAATAGTAATACCTAAGGTAGTCCGACATAACAATAACAAATAATCTGAGCTACTTTGAGTAAAACCAGCACCTAAGATTGTAGTGCAGAAATTTTCAAACGAAGAGCGAGGAGTCTGCTTTAATCCATAAAGAGATTTCTTAAGACGATAAACCTGATTTAGTTTAATATATTTATAACCTGGTGGTGGATTCATGTACACCACTTCTTGCAAGTTTCCATGTTGTAAGACATTCTTGATGTCCAGTTGATGTAACTTTCAACCTTTTATTAATGCTAAGGCAAGTAATATATGTACGGTCGTCATCTTAGATACTGGAGCAAATGCTTCATCATAGTCAATTCCATATTCCTGATTGTATCCTTGAGATACTAATCTTGCTTTGTATCGATCATGCATTACATCCTCCCAACATTTCTGACCACTACCCTGCATGTAAGAGTTTTGTACAACTATAGAATTCAAGGATCTTAGTAAGACATAAGATCGACCATATTCACTTATTGAGTATTTGTATTGTTCAGGAGCGGACCATGTCGAGATGATCGTCTAATGGGATCAATGTTATTTTGACGAGTGGGAGAAGGTAATTGGTTGTTAAAATTTAATGAGGCATTATATAGGTGAGGTAAAGAATTAGTATTAGCCAAAGTCGTATCATTGTAAAAAAAAAGGATCAAAGTCATAAGTAGTACCTGATGTGGTAGAGGACATGGTCGACGAAGGACTAGCGGGAAGGTATCTACGGCAAGCAGCATCATGAGAAGAAAATTTATTCAGAAAATACATAGTATAGATTTGTGAGTATTTGTTAGTATAAATAAAAGAATTCTCAAAGAAGATAACATGTTGTGAGATTCTTAATGAACAATGTGTTGACTCATAACACAAATTCCCATTTTGAATATCATTGTCCCCTAAGAAAACACATTTAGTGGCTTTGGAAGATAATTTATGACGTTCATGATCCGAAAGAAGATCAAAGCGCACACAACCAAATATTTTAAGATATGAATAGTCAGGAAATTTTTTGGAAAGAACAAAATAAGGACAATTTTGGTTCATGATCGAGGATGGTTGTCTATTTATGAGATAAATAGATGTTTGGATTGCTTCAACCCAACAAATTTTGGAACATTTGAAGTATTAAGAAGGGCTAAGGCAGTTTCAACAACATGTTTATTCTTATATTCCACCACACCATTTTGTTCTAGTGTATACGGATAAGATCGTTAATGAATCATGCCTTTTTCCTAAAAAAAAGATAGGTTTGTATTTACATATTCCCCTCCTGAATTTGAACAAAAAATCTTGATATTTTTCTCAAATTGGGTTTCTATAAGATTGTAAAAAAATTTGACAATATTTGGTACCTCAGATTTGTGTTTCAAGAAGAAAATCCATGTATAACGAGATACTTGATCAATCAATAGAATGAAATAATTATAACCAAAACGAGATATAATTGGAGAAGGTCCCTAAACATCACTATGAATTAAATCAAAAGGAGCAGAATAATTAGTATTTCTTAATTGAAAAAAAAGTTTATGATTCTTTGATTTTGCACATCTTTCACAAGGTAATTTAGAGGGAAAAATCAATGAATGTTTGCCCAACAAATTATATGATTTAAGCATAATATTTAGCCGACAAGAGTGTGGATGAACTAAACGAAGATGCCACAAGTTCCACATTTTATTTGAAAATTGGATATATTTATTTTGAAGCTTAAAAGAAATCATTGATGGAGTTTGGTATCCTGAGATTGAAGAAGAAACAGCCTTCCAACCTTACGTCCCTTGGCCATCGTTTCCCCTGTCAATATGTTCTGAATAACACAACCATCAGGAGAAAAAATAACCAAAAAGTTTTTCTCTACAAGTTGCCCAATAGATAACAGATTTGCGGTAAGCTTTGGTACACAAAGAACTTCTGGAAATGGTTTAATGGAGTCAGCTGATGCAGTTAAAACCTGACCATTTTCTATAATAATTTCATGGCTTGAACAAGGTCGAGATAAATTAGAAAACAATTTTTGATTTCCTGTCATATGATTAGATGCAGCAGAGTCAATATGTCATACCGTTGAATCTGAAAGTTTAGTCTTACCAGGATACGTGGCTGTCAGAGCTGAAAAGATTGCATTAGGAAGAGTAGCCACCAAAGATTATTATATCATTTTGTAGATATCATTACGAGTACACACTTTTGTTCTTGGTGTTTCTCGTGTTCCAGCATCCCTTGTCATTGCTTGGAAAGCTTTATGAGGAGTTGAGCGTATCCCTGGACCAGATTCATTACGACATTCCAGAATAATATGACCATCTTTCTTACAATGGTTGCAATTATTTTCCTTCTTGCAGTGGGAAATAATGTGGCATGTTTCCTTGCAATGATAGCATTGAACTTGTTTGTTAGAGTTGCCCGAGGAAGAAAAAACTTTTGTATGCAGCCAAGGCAGTGACCATGGTGAGATAATTCTCCATGGAAGCTTGAGAACTCAACCAAGTTTCTTCTCGAAGAACTTCAGAAACTACCACCTCCAAAGTTGGTAGTTTTTCCTTGTTAAAAATGCTAGCACGCACATGTCCGAACTCGGGCCTGAGTTTCATTAGAAATTGGACTATCCTTATCCTCTTCATCGTAGTCATGAAATCCTTCAATCCATCCGCAGGGATAGAGGCGGAAAAAAACCTGATCTTGTTCTTCCCATATGTGAGTAATACAGAATAGAAACAATGAACATTTTTCTCACCTTGTATAGATTCTGCAAGTATTCTTTCAAATTCAAATTCTCGAGACACATTTTTTTGGTTACCGAGGGTATGTAGATGTATAACAACCCTAAAAATGTATAAGATAAGTAATGCTTAATTTGTCAAAAATGCCTACGATTAGACCAGGTTCACACATGCCCGTAGAACAAGACTTCTGAACCCTTGCAACAGCCAAGACAACTAACATGGGGAGTTAGTTGAAGTAGGATAAGTTGGATCCATCCATGTAGGGCTCCCGAATATGAAGATTTACCAGGATGAGTCTTTACCGGACTTAAAAAGGGGAAAATCTTAAGTTTGGAGGGTCTAGGGGTAAAATGGTCTTTTACCAGGCTAAGGGTAATATCGTAATTACCCTGAATATGTATTTAATTATTTAATTAATAAGGTTCAGGAATATTTTTGGGAGAGAGTACCGAAATGGGATCGAAGAGTAAAGTCTTGCTCCACCCAGATTCAAACCAAGGTGGAAGCAATGAATTAAATTGTTTTTAATTAAGTGGGTAAATTTATGTAATTATTTAATATTAATTAATTAATGGCTGATTAAAAAAAAGGGAAATCAGATTTTTAGTTATTAATTAATAATTATTAAATTAAATTAACTAAGTCTTTCCACCGAAAATGATGTGGTGCAATGTGTAAAATGTTTGTTGTTGTTCTCCATTTTAAAGTCTTAAAATGGATTGTTTGATGTTTAGGATGTGTAGATTGTGATGTTTAAATGAAGTGTAAGGTGGATGATCTTAAGTTAAAAAATCTAAGCTAAAACAACAATGAATCTACACCTAAAAATGCGTTAAACAAATTGTGAAAATGCCACAAAACGAACGTATGAATGTTGTTAAATAAAGGCTAGAAAATTTAATAAAATTTTCAGCACTTGGTGATGGAGTTTTCTGCCAGAATACTTGAAGTTTGAGAAGTTTAAAAATAAATTTAAAACATTTGAGGTTAGTGGGGATTGAACGCAAGACCTCACTACATGAAAGCTGAAAAAAATGAGAGGTCTGGGATTCGAACCCACAACCTCTCCGCAAAACACGAGAGTAAAAGGGAAAATTTTAATTAATAAAAATAATGGGAGGAGTGGGATTCAAACCCATCACCTCTTGGCTGAAGGAGGAGCCAAGGAGAGAATTTAAAATAATAATAATTATAATAATAATAATAATAATAATAAAAGGAGTGGGATTCGAACTCGCTACCTCTCAGCCAACATGGGAAAAACATAGGAAAATGAGAAATGAATGAATGTTGCTATGGGGGTTCGATCCCAAATCCCCTAATGATTAAAACGCCTAAGGTGAAGTGAGGGGAGGAAAAAAGAAAGGAAAAATAATGTTAGTGAAGGGATTCGAAATCAGGTTCCCTAAGCCGAAATATAAATCCAAAATTTGGTGAAAGAAAATTAACTAAGTGTTGTCCAAGGGATTCAAAAGCGGGTTCCCTTTTCCAAATCCGTATTAACATATATTTTTTATACGTAAGAAAATACTTAATGAATGTTGCCTCTAAATATCAAAATCAGTATCTTGGCATATCTACAAGATGCATAAATCTTGTATCACATTATCTCGGGTAAACATGAATTACTTAGACAAACTATGAATGAAGCCTCATGGCTTGTATGTGTTGACTCATAAGTCTAGCATAAGTTTAAAAGTAAGTGAACATAATATGTAGGTGATTAAATGATGTAAAACCTAGAAGGGGTTAAGTAAGAGTGTGAAATACACTAAATGGCCAAGTGCATTGGCATATGATTAAATGAACATTCATGTAAAGGGGTGAGTAATTATGAAGAGAAAATGTGCTAAAGTTAAGGAATGTGGTGACAACATGATAAGAGGCTTATTTGAAAGATGAGAGCAATCTCAAATGACCCTATGTAAAGTTAGGAAGACGTACTCAACTATGAGAGTGTAAAGTAATGAAGAGACCAGTCTCTATGAACTCTTATGAAAGTATTGAAGTTAATGCATACTTAATACTAATGATGAGATAAGAAATCATATAATGAGCTATGATGACCTCATTCTAGAAGACAGCTTCCATGATGTATGAGTTCAATGTAATGGAACTTTATACTGAGCACCGATAGGCTAGCTATGAGCGGTGACGACTTCTTTCGAGAAGGGAGAAGGTTCACGTAACTCTCATGAGATAAGACTATCCGGCATTCCAGGTATGGGTCTCCTTATATCTCCTACTCTTCGAACCAATAGTGCCAATATAGGAATCTAGAAGGGTTAAATTCCCATGTACGCTAGCATGTTTTTGGTCACTTCGGCCGATGATTCCACCTCTTTTGGTGTGGGGGAGACTCTAGATTTCATGATGCTCACTTGATCTATGTCGGTTAAAGTTAAAGTTCCCGAAGAATGAATGAGGCCAGCCTCAAATGATGCACATAATGAAATAAACGATACCAAAGGTTTAAGGATAGGATAATCAAGAGGTGAGCTAGACTTAAGTAATGACGCTAGGTTATTCTTGGTCATTGCACGGCAAACCCGATGAGAGTCTTAAACTACATCCTAGGTATGAATGCTGATTGCACTAGTACATGAAAGAATGAAAAACGAAGTGTGTATGAATGAATGAAGAAGACTCTGTTTTTGCTAAAGAAGGATCCCTATTTGAGGACCATATGTTGAGCCCTCATTTAGGGAAGTCCTAACGTCAAGTCCATGAACCCAAGGTCTCATGGAAAATGAAAAAACAATATGAACTACGTGATATGATATGTGAAATATATTATGTGTTGTTTGCAAAATGATAAATTTGATAATGTATGTTACACTCATGACATGACTTTCCTAATCCAAATTTGGCAAGTCCACTGACTTGACTTTCCATAAATCATGTTGTTAGGAAAGAGCTATTCTTTCTCATGCATGCCCTTGGTGTGTGCTTGCATATACCCATACTTAGTACAAGTGTATACTAATTCCTTACAATTATCTATTTTAAGGTGCAGGCACAGGTGGACGATAGATCGTATGGTACAATGTTACAGCAATCCGGACGTGGAGCTTTATCCGGACTTTGTAGGTCCTTATGCTTTTGAGGTTGTCTACTGTTATTATCTAGCATAGGTGTAGGCCTTAGCTAGTGAAGCATGTTCCACTAGTGTTTCATTTCCCACTTCATTTCAAATTTGTACTGGTGCCATTTTGGCAAGTACACATTTAATGCAGCTATGAACTATTTCTTTTATTTGATAATCTTAATGTTACATGGTTGATTGTAAGCATTTATGAGTTTAAGTAGAATGTCTTATACGAATGTCGTATAACAAAAGTTCAAATTTTCCGCAAAATTAACCTAGATGAAGTAAAGATAACGTATGTAGGCTTGTCTGCAACCTCTGAGAGGTCAACGACGCCGGTCTCGCCTGGGCCTAGATTTTAGTCATGAAAAAGTTGGTATAAGAGCACTAGATTAAATTCCGAGGATAATAAGTTCACATCAATTACATTGAGTAGTTTCTATGTCATGGTAGTGAAGTGCACCACTATCCTGAATTAGAGATTGCATGATGCGTAGGAAAATTTTCCTTCTTCTAATCTTTTCGTGCATTTTCTAATGTCTGATTTCTTGGTGTTATGAGCATGTCTAACATCAACTGTTGTTGTTTTTAGAGAATGAATACCATGAGAAACATTGGTCAGAGGAGAGGAGGAGCGGCTGCTAGGAAAAATCAGGTTCCACCCCAGGCTCCAGCTGAAGGAGTCGCTATGCCAGTTAGCCCATCCGGTTTGACTGATGCGGAGTTTCGGTCATCTCTTGCCCAGATGGCACAGGCCATCACTATGCAGGCCCAGGCCATGACTTCCCAGGTCAACCGGCAGAATGTTGAGAGTGAGAACCCACCAGTGCGTAGCATGGCTGACAGGCTGCGAGAATTTATGAGGATGAATCCTCCTATCTTTACAGAGTCCAAAATTTCAGAGGATCCCCAGGATTTTGTGGACGAGGTCCACAAGATTTTTGTGGCCATGGGGGCCATAGAATCTGAGAAGGATGAGCTAGCTTGTTATCATCTTAAGGATGTTGCATAGACTTGGTGCAAGATGTGGCAAGATAGCCGGGCATTGGGCGGATTTCCGGTCACTTTGAAGCTGTTTAAGACAGCTTTTCTAGAGAGATTCTTCCCCAGGGAGATGAGAGAAGATAAGGTTGAGGAATTTACCAACATGAAGCAAGGATCTATGACAGTCAGGGAGTATTTCCTGAATTTTGTTAAATTGTTCAGGTATGCCACTTCCCTTGTGTCTAATAGCAAGGATGAATATATCCCAAAGACAGCCTTTCGTACCCGTTATGGTCACTATGAGTTCCTAGTGATGTCATTTGGTCTCACTAATGCACCTGCTGCATTTATGGACTTCATGAACAGAGTTTTTGTGAATAACTTAACTCCTTTGTCATAGTACTCATTGATGACATTCTTATCTATTTTAAGACCAAGGAAGCGCATGAATAGCACATAATACTAACCTTTTAGGTACTTAGACAACATCAGTTGTATGCCAAATTAAGAGAATGTGAATTCTGGCTTAGATCAGTGACCTTCCTGGGTCATGTAGTATCCAATAAATGTGTGGAGGTAGATCCCAGGAAGATTGAGACTGTTAAGAATTGGCCAAAACCTCTTACTCCCACAGATATCTGTAGCTTCTTGGGATTGGCTGGTTACTATCGCAGGTTTTTGGAGGGTTTTTATTTCATTGCCGCCCCACTCACCGCCTTGACAATGAATAAAGTCAAGTTTGAATGGGCGGACACTTGTGAAAAGAGCTTCCAAGAGCTCAAGGACAGACTCATTTCAGCCCCGGTGCTTACCTTGCCTAAGTGTGGTGCAAATTACATTGTATATTGTGATGCATCTAGGATTGGTTTGGGTTGTGTTCTTATGAATGGTGGTAAGGTGATAGCCTATGCATCCAAATAGATCAAGATGCATGAGAAAAACTATCCAACTCATGACTTAGAGTTGACAGCGGTGGTGTTTGCACTGACGGTGTTGAGGCACTACCTGTATGGAGTACATGTGGATGTGTTCACAGACCACAAGAGTCTCCAGTACATGTTGACATAGAGAGAGTTAAATCTACGTCAGCAGAGATGGTTGGAGCTATTGAAAGACTATGACATGAATGTCCACTACCATCCAGGTAAGGCTAATGTTGTAGCTGATGCTTTGAGCAGGATGAGCATGGGGAGTACATCCCACGTTGAGGATGAGAAGAAGAAGTTGATGAAAGATGTACACAGACTAGATAGACTGAGTGTGCGGTTGGTTGACTCTACTAGTGGGGGTGTTTCGATCCATCCTAGTTCTGAATCATCCTTTGTAGTTTAAGTCAAGAAGGGTCGGCATCTTGATCTTGTGTTGATGGAG
Source organism: Solanum arcanum (assembly GCA_027789145.1). NCBI lineage: Eukaryota > Viridiplantae > Streptophyta > Magnoliopsida > Solanales > Solanaceae > Solanum > Solanum arcanum. The sequence goes on along the minus strand of CM050942.1, from coordinate 23,657,076 downwards.
CTCAAAGACTTAGTATTGACAATGATGAATGAGTCTTTTGCCTTGGGAAGTGACGGCATACTTAGGTGTCACGACAGGCTGTATGTACCAGATGTGGATGATTTGCGGACTAGGATTGTTGCAGAGGACCATGGTTCCAGATATTCCATACATCCAGGTTCCACAAAAATGTATCATGATCTTAAGAATATATATTGGTGTGATGGTATGAAGAAGTACATTGCTGAGTATGTGGCTAAGTATCCTAATTATCAGCAGGTTAAGGCAGAGCATCTTAATCCAGGCGGTCTGAATCAGATTATCCAGGTTTCGACTTTGAAGTGGGAGGCCATTAATGTGGACTTCATGGTTGTTCTTCCGAGGACTAGGAGGCAGCATGACTCTATATGGGTTATTGTGGACAGAATGACTAAGTCTGCGCACTTTATCCCTGTGAAGTCTACTAACAAAGCTGAGGACTATGTGAGATTCTACATTGATGATATTGTGAGATAGCATGGTATTCCTTTGTCCTATCATTTAAGATAGAGGAGCTCAGTTCACTTCGCATTTCTGGATATCTTTCCAGAAGAGTTTAGGCACGTAGGTGAAGCTTAGTACTACCTTTCATCCTCAGACTGATGGACAGGCTGAGCGCACCATTCAGACATTGGAGGACATGTTGAGGGCGTGCATGATTGACTTTAGAGGTAGTTGGGACGACCATTTTCCTTTGATCGAGTTCTCATATAATAACAGTTATCACTCCAGCATTGGGATGGCACCGGTTAAGGCATTGTATAGTAGGAGGTGTAGGTCTCCAGTTAAATGGTTCGAGATTGGAGAGTCATCCATTTTGGGTCCAAAGATCATTCATGAGGCCGTGGAGAAGTTCAGAGTGATTAGATAGAGGTTGGCTACAGCTTACAGTCGGTAGAAGTCTTATGCGAATAACAGGGAAGCCCTTAGAGTTTGATGTTGGTGACCAGGTCTTTTTGAAGATATCACCTCTGAAAGGGGTGAAGAGGTATGGGAGGAAGGGGAATTTAAGTTTGAGGTATGTTGGGCCATATGAGGTCCTACAGCATGTGGGTAAGGTGGCCTATAAGTTGGCATTGCCTGCGGAGCTAGCTTTTGTTCATCCAGTCCTTCATGTGTCCATGTTGAAGAAGTGCTTGGGTGATCCAGCACCGATTCTACTTGTTGAAGGTTTAGGGGTTGATGAATACTTGTCCTATGAGGAGATACCTGTTGAGATTCTAGACAGACAGGTGAAGCGGCTGAGGAACAAAAAGGTTGCTACAGTGAAGGTATTGTGGAGGAACCATCTTGTTGAGGGTGCTACATGGGAGGCAGAGGCTGATATGAGATCCCGCTATCCCCATCTGTTCAGCTCTTGAAGTTAGACTCCCTACTGTAAAGTCTATGTTTCCTTATCTCTCCATTCGTTATTGCTATTGCTTGATTTCGTGTAGTAACTATGTTATGATCTATTTGGAATTACGTGAAATAATTAGTAACGTCAGTCGGTGACGAATGTTCCTCAGGGGGGATAATCTAACAACCCTAAAAATGTATAAGATAAGTAAAGCTTAATATGTCTAGAATGCCTACGATTAGACCGGGTTCACATAGATTGATGCGCGTAGAACCAGCCCTCTAAACCCTTGCAACAGCACAAAGCAACTAACTTGGAGAGTTAATTGAGCTAGGAAAGGTTGGGTCCAGCCATCTAGGGCTCCCGAATATGAAGATTTACCTGGATGAATCTTTACCGGACTTAAAAAGGGGAAAATGTTAAGTTTGGAGGGTCTAGGGGTAAAACGGTCTTTTATCAAGCTAAGGGTAATATCGTAATTATCATAAGAATATATTTAATTATTTAATTAATAAGGTGGAAGTATATTTTGAGGAGAGAGTTCCGAAAATGGCCTCTAAGAGTAAAGTCTTAGTCCACCCGGGTTCTAACCTAGGTGGAAGCAATGAATTAAATTGTTTTTATCTAAGTGGGTAAATTAATGTAAATAATTAGTATTATTTAATTAATGGATGATTAAAAAAAGGGGAAATCAGATTTTTTAGTTATTAATTATTATATTAAATTAACTAAGTCTTGCCAACTATCCTAGTTTTAAGGGGCACTATCTCACACAAACTCTCTCACACACCTAAAACTCTCTCTCTCTCTCTCTATCTCTCTCTCTCTCTCTCTCGTCCATTTTAATTTCTTTGCTGTAAAAACAAAAATAAGAACATTAGAAAACAATCAAATGTTCTCCACACTCAAAGAACTTACAAAAGAAAAATATACAAACAAGCAAGCTAACTTAAGAAAAGAAAATTTTACATCATCTTCTCGACGGGATCGTGTTGAAGGTTTAGTGGAGGATTTGGGTAGCACTTTGAAGGTTTGGAAAGCTGCAACCAGTTATGGGTTTTCTCTCTTGGAATCCTTTTTCCAAGAGAAATTTCTTTCTACAAAATTCAACTTATGAAATTAGGGTTGTCCCCTTTATTGTCGAATTCCTTGTCCCTAGTCTCCTTCCAATTTTACTCTAAAGTAGGTTAGAAATCATGTGGTTGGTATGGTTGATGGTATCTAAGTGTGAAATATGATTTTCTTTGTGATTTTGTGTTTGGAAATAGCAAACATGTTCAATAATGTCAACCGAAAATGATATGGTGCAATGTGTAAAATGTTTGTTGTTGTTCTCCGTTTTGAAGTCTTAAAATAGCTTGTTTGATGATTGGAATTATTGTGCATAAGATGTGTAGATTGTGATGTTTAAATGATGTTTAAGGTGGATTATCTTAAATGGAAAAATCAAAGCTAAAACAACAAATGAATCTACACCTAAAAATGCGTCAAAAAAATTGTTAAAATACCACAAAACGAACGTATGAATGTTGTTATATAAAGGCTAGAAAATTTAATAAAATTTCCAGCACATGGTGATGGAATTTTCGGCGAGAATACTTGAAGTTTGAGAAGTTTAAAAATAAATTTAAAACATGTGTGGTCAGTGGGGATTGAACCCAAGACTTTACTCCATGAAGGCTGAAAAAAAATGAGAGGTGTGGGATTCGAACCCACAACCTCTCGGCCAAACAAGAGAGTAGAAGGGAAATTTTAATTTAATAAAAATGATGGGAGGAGTGGGATTCAAACCCACCACCTCTTTGCTGAAGGAGGAGACAAGGAGAGAATTTAAAATAATAATAATAATAATAATAATAATAATAATAATAATAATAATAATAATAATAATAATAATAATAATTATAATAAATAATAATGAGAGGAGTGGGATTCGAACCCACTTCCTCTCGGCCAACATGGGAAAAACTTAGGAAAAAGAGAAATAAATGAATGTTGCTATGGGGGTTCGATCACCGATCCCCTAATGCTTAAAATGTCTAAGGTGAATTGAGGGGAGGGAAAAAGAAAGGAAAAATAATATCAGTGAGGGGATTTGAAATCGGGTTTCCCAAGCCGAAATATAAATCCAAAATTAGGTGAAAGAAAATTATTTAAGTGTTTTCCAAGGGATTCGATGTCGGGTTCCCTTGCCCAATTTTGTATTGACATATAAGTCATACGTAAGTAAATACTTAATGAATGCTGCCTGTAAAGATCAAATCAATATCTTGGCATATCTACAAGATGCATAACTATTGTACCACATTATCTTGGGTAAACATGAATCACTTAGGAAAACTATGAATGAAGCCTAATGGCTTGTATGTGTTGACTCATAAGTCTAGCATAAGTTTAAAAGTAAGTGAACCTAAGATGTATGTGATGAAATGATGTAAAACCTAGAAGGGATTAAGTAGGAGTGTGAAACACACTAAATGGCCAAGTGCATTGGCATATGATTAAATGAATATTCATGTAAAGGGGTGAGCAATTATGAAGAGCAAATGTGCTAAAGTTAATGAATGCGGTGACAACATGATAAGAGGCTTACGTGAAAGATGAGAGCAATCTCAAATGAGCCTAAGTAAATGTTACCAAAACGTACTCATCTATGAGAGTGTAAAGTTAATGAAGAGACCAGTTTCTATGAATACTCTAATGAAAGTATTTAAGGTAATGCATGCTTAATACTAATGATGAGACGAGAAATCATTTAATGAGCTATGATGTCCTCATGCTTGAAGCCAACTTCCATGATGTATGAGTTGAATGTAATGAAACTTTATACTGAGCACCGATAGGCTAGCTATGAGCTGTGATGCCTTCTTTCGGGAAGGGCGGAGGTTCACGAAACTCTCATAAGATGAGGTTGTCTGGCATTTCTGGTATGGGTCTCATTATATCTCCTAGTCTTCAAACCTATACTGTCAATATAGGGATACAGCGGGGTTCAATTCCTATATACGCTAGCATGTTTTGGGTCACTTTGGCTGGTGATTCCATCTCTTTTCGGTGTGGGGGAGACACTAGATTTCATGATGCTCACTTGATCTATGTAAGTTAAAGTTAAAGTTCCTGAAGAATGAATGAGGCCAGCCTCAAATGATGCACATAATGAAATAAATGATACTAAAGGTGTAAGGATAGGATAATCAAGAGGTGATCTAGACTTAAGTAATGACGCTAGGTTATTCTTGGTCATTGCAGAGCAAACCCGATGAGAGTCTTAAACTACATCCTAGGTATAACGTCTGATTGCACTAGTACAAGAATGAAAAATAAAGTACGTATGAATGAATGATGCAGACTCTGTGTTTGCTAAAGAAGGCTCCTTAGTTGAGGTTCCATATGTTGAGCCCTCATTTTAGGAAGTCCTAACGTCAAGTCCATGATCCCAAGGTCTCATGGCATATGAATGAATGATATGGACTACGTGATATGATATGTGAAATATGTTATATGTTGCTTGTAGAATGATAAGTTTGATGATGTATGTTTCACTCATGGCATGACTGTCCTATTCCAAATTTGGCAACTCTACTGACTTGACTTTTCATAAATCATGTTGTTAAGAAAGAGCTATTCTTTCTCATGCATGTCCTTGGTGTGTGCTTTCATATACCCATACTTATTACAAGTGTGTACTAATTTCATATAATTGTCTATTTTTAGGTGCAGGCACAGGTGGACGTTATATCGTACGATACAACATTACAGCTATCTGGACGTGGAGCTTTCATCCGGACTTGGTAGGCCCTTTTGCTTTCGAGGCTGTCTACAGTTATTATCTAGCTTAGATGTAGGCCTTAGCTAGTGGAGCATGTTCCACTAGTGTTTCATTTCCCACTTCATTTCAGATTTTGTATTGGTGCCGTTTTGGCAAGTACACATTTAATACAGTTATGAACTATTTCTTTCATTTAATGATCTTAATGTTAGATAGTTGATTGTAAACATTTATGAGTTTAAGTAGAATGTCTTATGTGAATGTCGTATAACAAAAATTTCAATTTTCTGCAAAAATTAATCTAGATGAAGTAAAGATGACGTACGTAGGCTTATCTGCGACCTCTGAGAGGTCAACAACTTCGGTCTCGTCTGTGGACTAAATTCTGATCGTGACAAGATAACTCCACATTTCTGATGCTTTCAAAAAAGATTTCAGTTCCATGGCTATATCGACAGAGACGTAATTGACAAGCCATGTGATAATTTTGCCATTGACAGCCTCCCAAACCTCTTTTTCTTTGTCTTCTGTACGGACAACCTTTGAGCCATCCAGATTACCAAGGAGACCTTTGCCTCTAATGAAGGCTTTGAAATGCAACTTCCAAATTGGATAGTTATGTCCATCAAATTTTGTTGACAAGGTATCTCGTAAATCCATCTGGAGAAAAAAATTGAGTCGTGAGGATCTAGGAAAAAAAACAAGGCTCTTGATACCAAGTTGAAAAACGATAGAGATCCAAAACAATTAGAGATAAAAGAATTGTGATCTGTTTATTCAATCATAAAAGTGTAGGATTTACAAGATATTTATATAAGTAATAGAGTCCCAATTATTTACTGATTTCAAGCTGATGACCATTAGACATAATGGGAGATCCCTGATAAAGTGTCGATAAATAAGGTATAATCAACATCTATGACCTGTTCTAATGATGACATGGCGCTAGAAACATATACCAGCTCTTGCACTAGAGGTAAACAATTATGAAACATTGTTTTTCTCAATCGAAACCAATAACGTGCTACAAGAAGTCAACCATGTCACATGATTGATTTTGTTTAAAGAAGCAAAACTTGTACAGAGGTTAGGACTTTAGCTTGATATAGATTTGAACTTAAAACAATTTGTTTTGTTTGGACATGATTTTACATTGTTATATTCTATATGTTTTGATGATCCTCACAAACACAGAATCTAACTAGGGACCAGATCCAAGAAAGGGTCCTCTGGTATTGGGATTGATAAAATGGAAAGTGAATTAATAAAATCAGCATGAGGAATATATGTGTGTCTTCATCAAAATGGGGAAAATGTTCTATTCTAAGAATTTTGATGATCCTCACAAATCCAGGGACATGTCCCTGGCATAGTTCTCTCCATGTGATAGATAATAGTGTATAGATCTAAAGCTGTCCTGTCAATGGTAGGTGAGGCACCAGCGTACTGAACCAACCAGAATGGAACAGGTTGTTTGTCCTACGGTTAATAACTCTTTATACTTGATACTTTCAACATGACAAAAAACATAAGTCAGCAAGTCTTTGTCAAAGAACTCAAGCATCAAAGAATGTAACAAAGGACCTGGTCACGGAAAGTCTGTGTAGGAGAAAAAGAAAAAAAGGCAGCTATCAAAAATTTGTCAACTCTGATGTGGTTGGTGCATAACTTTTCATGACAGCAGACTCTCAGCCAATAGCTTCGTCCCAAGGGTTTGTGTCAACAGTAATGTAATCTCTTCTCTAAAAACACAAACACAAGTTTTGGCAAACAAAGTTTTGGATTTCAGAAAACCTAAAAGCTCAAAAAGAAAAGTCCATCTTTAAGAAGTATATCCTAAGAGCAATAGGACCTGATAGAGCTGCAAGCTATCTAGTTGTCTTAGGATTATATCTTCCGTACTTACACTGTAAATTTCTTCCTATTCTATAAAGGATTCAGATATTTGTTTCAGGTTTGTAAAAGTCTAAATTAGTTAGGGTTAACTGATTTAGTGGGAAACTTGTTGCTTAGAAAAATCATAAGTCATCTAGAGTTAGGAGGTTTAATGGGCGATGTGGTATCCGCTTAGAAAATTCTAAGTCATCTGGGGCATGGTGATTTAGTGGGCAACATGCGTGTTGCTTAGTTGAATCCTAAGATATCTAGTGGTGATAGCTTAGTGGGCCGAGTGTCATATGCTTAGGCTCTTCAATCAATAGGGTTATTTCTTGGTCGTGAGATTAATAGAATCTTCTCACATTGTTGTAACCGGGTTTCACTTTTTCTTATGAAGATCGGTGAAGCCATTTGAAAATCATGTGCAATAGGTCGTGATTTTACTCCCTTGAGCAAGGAGGTTTCCATGTAAACTGCTTATGCAGAGTTCTTATTATTGTTTACTCTTCTGCATTTTTCTTTTAGTGTCAAGGGACCAGGTCCATTGACTGATAGTGGACAGACCCATTCTATCATACATGTACCATGTTTGATGGACCTTTGTACTAGAACATGAAACGTAGAAACGAGAGATTATCATACGTGTTAAAAGGAGAAGGAAAAAGAAAGCTTCAATCGAACAATATATGTGTTGAACTTTTAAAATATCAAATAATTTGAGATAACTATTTTTTAGAAACCACGATATATAATTTGATACGGAGGGAGTAATTTTGTAATATAAGCATTTTCCTTCTACAAGATTTGTTAACAAGCGAATAGTGTTTGCCTGCCAAATGTGAATCTTTTAGGACTATATTACAGAGGGAAAACAAAGATTGCAGACTCGAATAGTTATTCACTCAATGAACAGTTTAATGAAAGATACATTTCCCAACTTTTATACATATTTATAACGCAAATACAGTGTACATTTAGCTATATAGAATAGTTAGTAAAGGAACCTAACAAGTGTATGTTTGAGTACCATCTTGTATGCACACTTCAACCACAACTGGAGCCTTCCCATGGAATCTCTTCAGTTCACTCTTCAATGGGATTCGCTTTGGATCTTGAACATGCCACACTTAATTAGGGGGAAACACCTCATCCACTGTCATCTTAGATGCAAAGTTCTACAATTGCTGGAATTTTGTCTCATGCTTAATGCGTGTGCCAAAAGGATCATGCATATGGTAGGAATAAGTACATCATTAATCAATCCCTTCAACTAGAAGCTTCTACGACTATTGTTGGTTGCAATCATCAATCTCAACATGGATTTGTGAGCATTCACTGCAGACAAGAAACAATAACTTAGTCGACAAAGAAATGACACTGGAAAATCGATACTACTTTGATACAGTTGGTCAGACATACAGTTATTGATGTTTTTCACATACATACAAATTTTGCTTTCAAAAGACACACATACACATACAGTTAATCTAGCTTCTGCGTTAAAACACATACAAACACTAACAGTGGGAAATAAACATTGTATCTGCGTAATTTTAGTTAGGATTTAAAAAATCTCACTGTATTTTTCAAAAACATGGGCGCTAAAAGAACCAATTGATATATTCATCGAGTACATGTAACATCTACGCGAATTTTGACCTTAAAACTATTGAACTGGATTGTAGGAACTTGACAAGGTATTGTTCAGTTATAGTATAATGCTTCAGATAGACTAAA